>JAQGCN010000099.1:0-45464 GCA_034699725.1 Friesea truncata | reverse complement strand
AAACGATTAAGCTCAAGAAGCTATATACCTAAACTTCGTTCGTCGGTTATGCATAATACTGTTGTACGGTTTATTTTTTGACGTACACGAACAAGTAAATGAATTTCTGGGATGAAGGATGATATGTAGTTTCTAAGTTGAAGAAACGTATTATTTGTAATTAATAAGCTTTACAAATTAGAACAAAATTTATAACAAAACTCACAATTAAATAATGGAAATCCTCTTCATTTGAAATATAGCATTTTCTTATTGAAATGTTAGTGCATTTGTTTGAAGAACTGTGATGAAAAATATGTGTCACTATATTACAAATTACAAATACTGAAAATGAGCAATTCATGAACGCAGATTGCCGTATCTCAAACCTTGGAATAAAGCAACCTTCAGGATTATCAGTTCTGCCAATTCCATTCAATACTTGTTGGAAGCTTATGGTATCGTAAACTACCCACCTAGTTAAATTTATTATGAGAAAATGGCATTGCGTTCACGTTTTTTACAACTTTCGTTTAATACAGCCTACCCTCATTCTATAAGAGAGTCAGTGGTAATATTGGGAACATTTAAAAAAGATAAAGTAAACGATCCATGTTTGTTTTTATTAGTGGCGTATGGGAACTATTAACTATTTCTCTGGCATTCGACCGTTTTTCTGTTTCAAGTGTTTCGTTTCATCTATCACACGGAAGTTATTAGATTACGTGACCGTATGGCGGCCGGTGTGATGGTGACTCTGACACTTGATAACTGAGAAGTGATTGCTTTTTAAAGATGACACCTTTATAGAGTACTCCAACTAATGATAGTGACGACATTGAGTTTATCGTTGCATCCACACCCACATTATAATTTCACAACCAGATAATTTAAATGGCAAAACCGATCTTAAAAATTGCACAAAATCCTGAAAAATCCGTTTAAGGTCGTCAATATAAAAAATTAAAACATTTAAAAAACTTAACAAGTCCAAGTCCCATGGTATCCGACACTATCTGTTAACACCATTATAATAAGAAAGAATAGAGTTAGTTTAGTTTGAACAACTTGAAGGTCGAATATTTATTGCAATATTTAAAAGAGAATCGCTTCATTTTTAGCATATTTATTAAAGTGAGGTAAGATTTTTCTTTTAGTATCAATTATTAGTATTTTTAATCAATTTTTAAATTCATTATGAAGGAAAAGTTTCACTGTATTTGAAACGACAAAATTTTAATTCTATTTCATGTTTCGTGAACCATGATGATGTTCACTTCACAGGAGATTGAATTTATCATCCTTCTTTCTCTTCTTAAAATAGAAAAGAAAATTATTCACTGTTCTCTCTCTTACTAGCAGCATGATGAGAGTGAAAGTGTATTCCGTCGAAGTCGAAGTTCAAGCCACATTTGTTGATTGGGAACGTACATTTCAGGCGGTATGTCATCTTCCGCTATTGAGCCTTCTGATACAGAAGATGGTGAAGATTCCCTTGAACCTAAAGTAAGAGTACAAAAATTTGTAAAAATGAATTGAATTTTATTTTACAAGACTAGGCATCAGTAGAAGAAAGAGAGAAAACTTTCATAAATCAAAAGATTGGAATATTTTGATAACTCTGCATTTTTTTTTGAAACGTTACGCTGTGTTTTTTATGTCTGAATCTAACTTCATGAATTTGTTAATATCGTTCCTTTTCCCATTATAATCATTTCTATTTCCCGAAGAATATCTCCCAGCAAATAAACATACCACCAGTTGTAATATTAGATGAAACTCTTCTAGTTCTGCGTGTAGGCTTCCCGACACTTAAAATGTCACCACGGTTCCTAAGGAGTAAGTATGCCACACCTTCACATCTCTTCAGAATTTCCAACTGGAGTATAGCCTTTCTGGCATCCTCAGCTAATGGAGTATCATTCCGGATCCAATCACGTAAAGACATAAAATCCCGCATCAATTGCACAGCTCCCCACTCACTGAACAAGATGCAGGAGAGAAAGTTAAATGAGAAGTTTGCCTTTCTTCCGTCAAACTTTTACTTTGAAAAGAGAAAAGCCTTTAATAGAAATTATTACCTAAATCGAATTTTCTTTTGTAGAATATGCTCAAGCCAGGCTTCACATGCAGCATGAACAACTTTTTTTCCAATTGCCTCTTGAACGGAAGAGGTTACCAACTCTACGGCAGCAGTTACCACTGGATCAATCACTCTATCTAAAATATTTGTGAGGTTTTGTTTTATAATGAGGAATCGTTGTTGTTTCAAATTGAAATTATTAGCGTAATTTTACTTTTAAATTCTTAAACAAACAAAAACTTTCTATGAAAGAAATAATTATTTTTCTTTTAGTACGGAACAAATATAAGAATTTTTTATAAAGGTTCATTATAAAAAATATTTATCCTAGAATTATTGCAAAACAAAAAAGTTATGAATTCTTGTTTGTTATTTTTGACTTTCTTTTCTGGAAAAGTTTTGAAAGAAAAAATCCTCTCGTATTCATTCCAAAGCTAATGTCATTTATTATCATCCGTACAAACTCAACTTTTAGTTGAAAAAGTTTGAAAAACTAAAATATTTACAAGTTGAATTTACTGTGATGATGGTATGACGAAGACGATGAGTGAAAAAATATGTAGTGAAAATAATAAATCTAGCTTTTAAACTTACTAATGAATGTTTGAACATACGGTGACGCTTTCTCTGGGTCCAATCCACTTCCTGGTCCGATACCTTAGTTTAGTTTGTCCAAAAATAAAAATCGGTTTTACGTTTTGAAATGCTTTTCGTACTTACCTTGCCAATGTTTTGGATTCGGCATACAGGATTGAAGAGTAGCAAGGCTCAAAGTATGACAAATAGGCCCTACGACCTTGAGCAATTCGTCGGGTAGTACCTAATTTTAATAATCCTGGAATGTTATCTAACAGCGCATTCAAACATGCATTTATCTAAATCTATGGAACGTACTTGCAAATTATCCAAAGATTCTTTAAAATCAATTGCACATTGCTCACGTTGTTTAGCGCATAAAGAAACGGATGTGTTTTCACTATTTAAGAAAATGACCCTCGTGCTTAAAATGGCCTATAAATAATTGAAATATGAATAAAAAGACTAAAATTAACAGTGAATTTTATACTTCGTGTGATTTCATCAATTGCCAAATCAATTTAGCGTCTCTTTGAGAAAGGGCAAGAAACTGTGGAATTGACCAAGCATTTAACCACGATTTCGCCCGCTTTGTAACCCAAAGCATGAAGTATACAAGAGTTGCATCAAGACGGAAAAGCATCTGTGCTTCATCGGATAATGGTTCTTCCTCGACTTGAAGTCGAGAATTTATTCTTAAGTTTGATTTGTTCATCCCTTCGGATTGTTGATTGTTCATTAAGAGGTTGGAGTAGCTTGCTGTAGTCCCATCTGATTCAAAGTCATGATTACTTGTATCAGGATGTGTTCCATCTATAAGTGTTACACAACTGGTAAAAATATCGGCAAATTTTCTGCAAATTGTTGTAGACCACTCTCCAGCCTCAGGGTTTCGCTTCAGGTGGATTTGTTCAGGTCTCTTTATTTTTGTTGTAATCTCAAAACAATTTCTAATTTTTTCATCCCAGGTTACCAACATTGTAAATGAATGAAGAGAACTACTAACAGAATCGATTGCAGAAACTATTGAAGTGACATTTGTTCCTGAAAAATGTGGAGCATGCGAATGAAAAATGAGTTTTAATGTGTAAGACCTCAATTTTATGTTTTCAGAATGAAAATGACAATTTACCTGATATTTGTCTTCCAAGTGTTAATGAATTTCTCAACACAGTAAAAATTTCTGTAGAAAAAAGGACTAAAGGAATCGCAGTTTCATAATCCCAAAGTAATAAATCGTTTGAAGTTTCACCAACAGAGTTCCAAATTGTTTGCCTGAAGTAGTTACACATTTTTGTACGTACGCTTTTGCTTACACGTTGATCCCCGTTGTCAGACTTTTTGATGGCAGCTCTACCAAGTAGCGAAGGCGTTCCAGAGAATCCGCTTATTAGAGGCAGAATCCTATTATCTTCTTCCAAAAAACAGCTTTGAAATTTATCTAAACTCAAGTCACTGGACACGCTTAAAGTCTTTTGAGATGAAATTCTACTAAATGGTCCTAGAATATTTTTTAAAAAATTCGTATGTAAAATTTCAACAAAGGCACGGGAAGATAGGAGAATTCTCTTCTGTAGATAAAAGTTAAGAAGCCTAATAGCTGAGATCGGCTTAAGACTTAAATTGATTGATGGCATGTCGTTCTGAATAACTGTGTTCACCTGCCTTAAGACTCGACTCTTTGAGGCTGAATAATTTACATTTTCACCATTAATTTCCTCCACATTCTTTGATGTAGGATTTGTCTCTGAAGATGTATCATTTTCATTATCATTTAATGGAACAGTATTTTGACTTTGGAAAGCTGATTCTAGGCAATTATTGTAAACTTCAGTGAGTTGGAATATTGAAACTAGGTTTTCTTGTATCATAACTTCGGAATTGGATCCGGTGGAAGAATATAATGACACTAGGTGAATGATCGTTGTTATGAGTTGATTCACCGTGTGAAGAATCGACAGATGGTCATGTGAAAGATATTTCCGAGCATGGAGGACCTACAACATAAGATAGCAAAGAAATTGAAGTGGCACGAAAATTGGAAAGATATAATGCTTTTCCTCTACTAATATTAAATTTTCATATGCGCTTTTCGCGAAAGATACTTAAACATCCATTCTAATCCTAAACCAAATTAATAGTAAAAACACTTTAGCCCCATCAGTTATTCACATTTCTAATTCTCTTTTGTTTAAGTTAAATTATTCCAACTAATCCTCAAAAGGATCCAAGCTTATGAATAAATTTTGCAAGTGTTGTAAAACTTTCACCTTATTTTAGATTCATGAAAACATGTGCTCTTACCTTTGCGAAGAGTACGAGTTTACATTGAGCGTGGAAGACATACAGAATATTGAATTGTCTCTCAGCTTCAGCGACACTTTCAGTGATAGATTTGAGACCAGCTATCACTGAAGACAAAGAACTTGGGAAACTGGTATTGCTTGATGTATTTTCTGTGCCAAGAAGAGAAAGCAGGGGCGAGATTATTGGTTCCTCAGATGACAAGGGTTCTACTTCTTTAGTCACAGCAGCAGAATTTCCATTATCCCTTTCTTTCTTCACACCAGTTGAAATTGAATTTGAGCTCCTGTGTGCCTTAACTTCCATAATTTGTATTTGTTTTTTACATTGAGCTACAATACTTCTAATCCCCCGATGAAGTTCTAAGGCCTCTTCGTGAAGATTCCATAAATGTCGGATAAGTTGGATACATTCTGTATTTATTCCAGATTCAAATATTGGAGAAATTGGAATAGGACTAATTTTTCCAACAGGAGTTAAGGGTCTCACAACGACGTTAGGAACACTATGGATTGTGATCCCTTGGATTGGACCCTCCCGAGTCGATCCTGCACCTGCACCGCTAAGATTTTCCACGTTTCTTAGATTCGGCTTTACTTTGGCAACTTTTTTTTTCTGAGTTAATTTAACCTGCTGAATAATTATTTACTTAAACATTTATTTATTAATATTATCATTTTTTACAGACTTAGTCCTCACATTATTATCTGAAGGCTGTAGGTTAACATAAGTGTTATTGTCACTGTGAGCTACAACTTCTGCTTCACCCTTTTTGACACAACCTTCAATCAATTTCTCGTTGACTATGTTCACTTGAAAAGATTTTGGGACCCCATTTGGATTTAAATCCCAAAAGCTTTGGTTCATATCCACAGCCGTGTTTTTGACAATCTTTTTTCCTTCCGCTGTCGAAGTTTTTTCCTTGGAGAAGATTTTTTGATAATAAAAAAGGATAAAGAAATAGATTTGAAAGTTAAGCTTCAGATCAGACGAACCCACAAACTCTGGAATAAGGACTACATTCGATTCACCAAGGAAAATCCATTCTGTCTCTACTCAAGGCTGATTAGCTTCAAAGAATTGGAAACCATAGTTACACTACTGACACCAAATCAAAACATATCGCAGCAACGACGCGACGATCTTTTTTGTTTCTTTTCTTATAAGCTTTGACTGATGCAGGAGAGAAAGTTAGGTTCAAAACCAAAAGTTTTCACTGCATCAAGAACCGAAGAAAACAAAAATGTTTCATGCAGGAAACGAAATGTTGTGCTAAATACAGGGTAATGCTTCACTTATTAGTAAGCTTACAAATGAAAAAGGATGGTACGGGTTGTCGTCACTATTCCTTAGCTTTTTCCATCCTTTCACTTCAGAAGTAAAATGAAATATTGATAATATAACAAAGAAACATTGTAATACACCATTTTATAATATCCTAAAAAAGTAAAAATTTGGAAAATATTTTTTTTCAATTTCGGGAAATTTATATTTATGGAGTGAATTTTGAAACACCAATTTCAATTTGTGGATTATTTTGTTGAAAGTGCAAAATATAAGAAGGGACAATGCTCTCTTTTTTTATGCTAAAACACATTAACGTTTATTTTTACGCGATAAAAGACAATTTCAATCCGTTATTTCCCAGGTTTCGACTTCTTCTTCACAGTTGGATGAACAATTGCTTGTTTGCAATATAAAATGTGGGGTTTACTATTACACTTTTACATGCTTCCATTCCATTTACTTTTGGTTTTTATTTCGGGTAACGATTCAAGGACCAAAAGGAATCCAAAGATGCAGTTTTGGAAGAAAAGAACTCTAAGCAATTCGAATGATTTTTGCTAAGTTTTGGATTTGTTTTTCAAATTGTGAATATAAATCAATTCCGTGTTAAAAATAGAATATTAAAACAAAATGAAAATTAGAAGAACCAGTTATACTTTATCAGTTATTTATGGGAATTATTGGTATGCTTTTAAAATTTTAATTTTTATAGAAATTAATGAAACTTTACTTTTAGGTATATATTACTCTTTGGAATATTGATTGGAATGAAGCTATACGTTTTAATGGTGATAATAAATTCAAATAAACTGAATCAAAAAAGTTTTTTAAATAAACATCAATCATCATTATCAGAACAGAATATTTTAATTAGAAATTATTCAGTTATGAAAAGATCTTTACGTACAAAATCCCAATTAGAAAAGAAAGTTCCAAAAGAAAGCCCAAGAGCAACAATTTCACCAAAACTAATTAAAGAATGGTTTGTTTTAGCAAATTTAGAAAACTCTACAATAGAGCTTAGTTCTAAAAACAGGTAAAACAAGTTTATGTAAAATAATTCTTTCGCTGTAATTAATATTGTTAATTTTTAGAACAAACCCTGAGGGTATTTGGTTAATATTTAATCAAATACCCAACTGCTCCGGTGAGTTCATCGTTGAGCTGCTTATCAAAATGAGTGACGCTAATAATTTTATACATCAAACACACGAATATCGCACTCCTTGGAATCGGTAAGTCAAAATGCTTTACCTTATCTCACAGATCTAAAATCAATAGGACTATAATTTATTTCTTTAGATTTTTACTGGAACAAGAACAGGAAAATCTCGTTAATTGGTTCGAGTATCAACACCTGCCAAAATCCTACGATCGTCATTTTTATTTTGTAAATTTCACATTCTTCCAAAGGTAGGTAAAAGAAATTAACGATCCCATAATTTATTTTCACTTGCTGATTAGAATTTTCAATATTAAGTCTCGTATCGATTTCTATCAATTATCAAGGTTTTCAATATGTTGAGTCTGTTCTTTTACATGTCGAACATTGAGATCTTCATTTTTAATCGATGTTATTTGAGCATTATATAAAACCTAAACAACCAACGTAAATAAAATAAGTGTGTTTCTTTAAACATTTAAGGTACATTAAAGAAGATCCAATCTACATAAACATGATCCAGGACCCAGTTATACGCCTCAAAAATGAATTCAAAGCAAAACGAGTTCAGTTTTCCACACAAGAACTTGGAAACGGAACTACCAAAGCACATAAACTGGGTAAATATAACAACAATTTTGTTAAAGTCCGTCAAAAGAGGCCTTCGGACACTGGTTTTTAACGGACTTTAAAACAATTCTCATTAGGTCCAAAAGTTAATTGGTTTGCAAAATTAAATTAGCTACGCATCTTATAATTTTCTAGATTTGGATATCATGACATTCGAAAATTGTGTATTGTTAGAATACCCAGAATGCGCTTATGAAAATGGAACTCAGGATTATACAATGTCGGTCCCATTCTTCTGTGGTCAACACCCTAACTGTGTGTATGGAATTTAACGAATAATTTTCATAATATACAATTTTTTAATAATTTAATCTTCATTTTTAATTAAGGTTAATAAACAACAGGTGGGCTGTGCAAAGGGCTAAGTTTGTAATTGAAAAATATTACTCAGTGGTAGGTGTTGTTGAGAATTTACACGAAAGTATTTTAGTTTTTGAGAAATATATCCCAAAGTTCTTTGAAGGTGCTTCAAATATAATCTCAGGTAAAAACAGTATTTTTTTCTAAAAAAAAAATTTAAATTTTAGTAATTTAAAAGGTTTAAGACAGAAACTGACTGATAGTATTACCAATATCAACTCAAACAATATGAATGAATCAAAGCTAAGTTACAAGGTCAGAGAAATATTGAAAAAGAAATTACCCAACGAATTTGAATTATACAAATTCATATTACAAAGGCTACAACTTCAGTTTTTATCACAAAATTAATTTTCATCAACTTGCTTGGAATTCCCTAGTTGTAATGATTATCAAATGACAAAATGTCATTAAGCAAAAATTATAAACTATTAATTTATTATTGAGAAATATAATAATTAAATAATTAAATTAGTAACTAATAAATATTTTAGTATTAATTTTTATTGGTTAGAATAAAATGAAGAAAAATTTAATTAAAATTAATAATATTTATTAAATTAAAAGCTTAGAATTAATTAAAATTTAAAATTCATAATCATGATCTTAAGCCCCGCCTCATCTTCTCCTCACTCACTCAACCCAACGCATTTTTCTCTCAAATAAGTCATTCAACTCTTCTTCTTTTTCTTCCCTCGCTTTTTAAAATAAACGGCAGATGAAGAAAAAAACACAATCACAGATCAACTTCTGTGTCTGGCTGAGTACGGGAGAAAAACCGGGCCCCAGCATTTTTCTCCTCAAGTTCCCACTCCCACTCACAGGTAAATATTATTTTAGTTTTTATTATTTTAATTATAAATAATATAATATCATAAATAATAATTTTATTGTAGGCCCTTCACGGCGCATAGCTAAGATGCAAGACAAATAGGTATGGTAATGGTACCCACTCGTCTAGACGATTCCAATGAGAATATGTCAGTTCTGGCAAATTAGTTTTGAAGTCGATATTAAGGTTTTTAAACTGTCCCAATTTTTATTCTTACACACTGACAGTATGAATACTTTTAATTAAAAAGTTACTCATTTGAATTCAAATCAGCTGTTTCGTCTGCTTACTTACAGCAAGGAAAAAGGTTTTCTCGAATTCAAAAACTTATTTAACAGAACAGATATAACTTCAATCTAATCGTCAAAACGAGTCGATTGACGTATCACAGACGTATCACACATACCCAAACTCGAGGGGATTGACTAGGATTTTTCCGAAAAATATAAAGAAATGAAGGAAGCCGAGCAGCCAGTTACCCCCATCCCCAAAGAACCTAAGCCACGTAGTTCTGGGAAATTTTCACTCCGACCAACTGTTAATGTTAGAAAAAATTGGGATTATAAGGAACAAACGGAAGCTATCAAAGATCCGAATGAGAATTCTGATACTAGTTCTACCTCTACAACATCTAGCAAAAGACAGGCTAAATTCTATCGACCCAAGGATTTGGATGGAGATGCTCTTCGAATATGGACTGTTGAAAAATATGAACAAATGGATAAGCAATTTAAGTTTGAATCCAAAGACACTTTAATTTGCTCCAAATTGGAATGCCGCGGAGAACTCAAAGAGGAAAATTCGTTCAGCTTTTGTCATGGATATCCATTTCACAATAAATGTCTTCGTGAAAAAGTTCTCAGTAAGTCACCTTAAAAACTATAAATAATAACTACAAATTAATTTTTAATCTTTTAAAATAATTTTTAGTAAAGGATGGTGTACGAAATTCAATCTTCAAATGTGATGATTGTGAATTCCAACGTTGTTTTATATGCAAGAAAGAAAACGAAATTGGAGAAATGCCACCAAAGTGTTCGAAATGTGACCTACGTTTTCACAGGGATTGCCTTATTTTCAAATGGCCTCAAGCAGATGTAATCGGTTCGGATGGATCAATTACCTGTCCACTTCATTTCTGTCACATTTGTAAAGCAGAACATTTTCATTTCGATAAGGTCAGGAATTACGAGCTTCCACCCGCAAAGGGGATCAAGTGTATTCACTGTCTAGCATCTTATCATAAGGGTAAGTTAGTGACTTGATTTTAAATAATGAAAAATGTAAATTATTCTTCTGTTTTAGGGACTTGTATTCCCGCAGGAACTGGAAATAGTATTATGCAAAATCAGTTCCTAATTTGTCCACGTCATGCTTCCCATGTACCAAAGAAGCGAAAGCTCGGTTGTTTTGGATGTTACAAAAGTAAGTTTAATATTTTTATAAAAACTTACTACTTCAGTATTTTATTCTTATTTCTATATTTTCCTTTCTTTAGAATTGACCTCAAAAGACGATACAGTTTCTTGTTCACTTTGTCCATTAAAATTTCACGCCAATTGTGTTCACGGAGAAAATCATTTAAAAGCTGGAATTTCTCTTGAAGAGTTTAGAAATACGTTTAAGTGTGAGGGGTGTCATTGGGGGACATTCCCGCTGTACGGTCAGGTCGTTTGGTACCAACAACCAGGATCCACGTAAGTCGTAATAAATAGGAAATATTTAATATTTTTTATTTTAATATTATCATTTTAGTTATTGGCCTTCCATTGTACTTTATCCTAAGGATGCTACCGCTCGCGGTGCTACAGCTGTTGGTCAATTTTCTGTAAGCTATTGTAATTCTCCTTTGTATTTCGACAAAGGAAGATCCAATTATTCAATCCCCTTGGAAATTGGCAACAAAGACTTCCTCAAGGTACTCATATTAATTAACAATCTTGTAGTATTACTTCAAAATGAAACTAACTTTCTTTCCAGAAATTAAACTTGTACTCAAATAGTAAAGTTACAATTGCAGCGAAGGAGGCCTATCACTTAATCAAACTGTCTGATGGAAACAGAGACTCGAATTTACCTCCGGTAACGGAATTTTGTTGCAATGTGGGAGGATTTTTTATCAATTAGTTACTTATTCTTTAGCCAAAGCCAATCTATAAAAAGATTGAGAAAAACCTCTACCGGATACCTGCGTCACAGATTAGTATAACATCAAAGGGAAAGCGAATGTCATCGAAGAATAAAAAATCTGAAGATGACGAAATTTGTCAATGTGGACAGGATTTAGCCGCTGAAAAAGTCTGTGGTCCTGGCTCAGGTTGCTTCAATATGTAAGAAATGAAGAAATTTTAATAAGGTGTAAATGCAAAATAGAGAATGTTACTAATGTCAAGTTAATTTTAGAATTTCTGCAATTGAGTGCAGTGAGGATAACTGCTCTGGAAAAGAACGATGTCAAAACCGTATGTTTTCAACTAAAAGGACTGACCAAAATGAACCATTGTTGGAATACTTTATTTCGCCTGGAAGTAAGGGTTGGGGATTAAAAACAAAATGTAACTTTTCTGAGGGTGCGTTCATTTGTGAGTATGTTGGCGAAATGATTTCTAAGGAAGAAAAAGCTTGGAGGGTAATCAATATAAGTCTACATCCAGAATTATTTTAATCAGTTGTTATTATGTTCATAGGTTGAGCGTAAATGTGACGAAGATCCAATATATTTCTTCGAGATCAACACGACTACATTCATTGATGCTGAATATTATGGAAATGTTTCAAGACTGATAAATCACAGCTGTGATCCTAATTGCGAGACAGAAAAATACCAAAACGCTCATGGAAAACCAGTTGTAGGAATATTTGCAAAAAGAGATATCGAAAAGGGTGATGAACTTACGTTTGATTACAATTTTGGGTCTAAATCTTCGCTTGCATTCAAATGTCGGTGCAAAAGTAAGAGCTGCAAAGGATTAATTGGTGGATCGCGTGGAAATGAGGAGAATTTAGCTGTGAGTGTTTTTATCATTATAATATTATTGTAAAATAATACATTATTTTAAAATTAAATTAGCCTAACAAAAAGAAGAAGTCACAGATACAGAAGGATTCAGATTGGAAATGGGAAGATGAATGCTCAGTATGTGGTTGTCGAGGAGAGCTTCTTATGTGTGACTTTGATGATTGTTCCAAAGCGTATCATTTAAATTGTTTAGGATTTGATACTACACCTAAAGGAGTATGGCATTGTCCACAGCATGATTCTGGGTTGTCAAAGCAAGCAGACTCAATTGCTAAACCTCCACCAACGAAGAAATCAAAATTATCAACACGAGTGCCTTAATTTTGCTATCTCGTTTATTTATAGATTCCCACCCACATTATTAATTATTATCACAGTAGTTTTTTTTTTGTATTTTCAGAAGCTCAATTTGTGCCTTAAATGGGGATAATTTAATATTTAGTTTAATTAATAATGTATAGATTCAGGTTTTTCCAGGTATTTATTATTATCACAATAGTGAAAAATTAATGAAATTAATGTATAATATATGTATTATTTGGTTGTAATTTTGATTGTTTTTACGGTAGTAATTCATTTAAACCTTCCATTTCAAAAAAGTATGTCTGAGTTTCACTATCTTGAGTTTCTAAATAAGAACCAAAATCTTCAAGATCAGTGGCTGGTGATGGTGTACCTGTGACTGAATTTGATTCGACTGTATAATTTTTCTCAAGTCGCTGCTGTTGTTGGTATATTTGAGAAAAATCCATCATGGTACTATTTCCTAATCGATAAAATTTTCTACTGGGAGATGTTTGAGTTTCACTTGTTCTGAAATCACACATTTCATTTGATTCATCTGTTTCCTTATCCTGGAGATCACCATTGGAATTGATAGAAAAGTAGTTAGAAGACCACCCAAAGAATGGATTGGGATCTGTTTGTGTCATAGTAGTCATATTATTTCCTTCATCAAATGACTGAAGTATGCCAGGGAATTCTGATAAGTTGTTAGTAGTTGATAAATCTATTGCTTGAAGAGGTGAACGTCCATTTAAGTGGATACTGCCTTCATGTACTGTTTGTGTGGTTACAGTCGTAATTTGTTTTTTCTTAGTACATCTTTTTCTTCTAGAAACGACGGGAGTTTGAGTTTCTGCACATATTTTTAATGTATTAGTTTGGGCGAATGTTTCTCGTTTAGATTGATTAGACATCGATGGCGGGTTGAGTGTCAATGTACCCCTTGTGTTTGTTGGTTTACTCTCAGTTTGACAATGTTGTGTCGCGATACGTTTCCTTCCAAGAATTGGAACAGTTTGTGTCCCAAAATCAATTGATGTTGAACTCTTGATTTTAAAAATAGCAATTCTAACTTCGGGCCCAGGTTTAGGAAGGATAGGAACCGGAGCTTTTGGAAAAATATTGTTGGTGACTTCTTTAGGAATATTGATTAATGTTCTGTTTGACTCAGAATCTGGTTTTGATTGTTGAGATTTTTCTGTTTGGTTAAGTTTGGCTGAACTATAAGAGAAAAAAAATTTCCTTAGTTATTATTACATTTTTTATTTTTAAAACTCATCGAATTCATCATTTTAAAAAAAAATATTTAGAAAAAAAAACAAGATAAAAATCTAAGGCTTCTTTATCGTTTAGTTGTCTTGAAAAACCAAGACACTTGAGGCCAATGTCATAAATCCTAACTTATTAAATGAAAGGCGAAGGATAGATCCATTGGTTTTTTATCCGCATTTGGAAAAATAAAACTTAAAAATCAAGGATGTTACTCGTCAATATCTTTTAACTCTCGTGTTAACTTGAACCTTGTTAGAAGAATTAATGAGCGGATGAACTAATGTTAAGTAAACTTACTTAATAATTTCTTGGTATTTATGAAGATCAAAATTGTGGTTCTTCCTTCGAGCATGAGTTTGAAGTGACTCCAAGGAAGTGAACGTAGATTTACAAGAACACTCAAATAGTGTTCCACAGGAACGACCGTGTGCAGTAAGGTAGGTTTGTGAACCAAAGGATTTCTGACACTTTGTACAAATGAAATCCTTGGGACAATGTACTTTTGTATAATGCTACAATTAAAAACACACGTTAAGGAAAGTGTTTGATGTTGATTGATTATGTATAAAATTTAACCTGTCTGAGGTACTTTAACTTTTGAAAAGCCAGTGATTTATTGTTATGTAGTGCGTAGATACATCCTTCAGCAGGGCAGTAGTACAATAGTTTCGTAGGGTTTTTAAATTCTAGATGAGTATTATCAATACGAATATGTCGTACAAGTAAAGATTGTCGTGTAAAATGTTTAGTACAATCGGATATAGGACATTTCCATTCTATATTACTAAATCCAGATACTTCATTTATTGTGAGACATATACTAATACATGCTGAATTCCCTATAAAAAAAATTAATAATAAGTTTAGTTAACAATTAAAATAATTAATTTAATTTAAAATTTACTAACCATTGTGTTTATCTTCGGAAAGTAT
Source organism: Friesea truncata (assembly GCA_034699725.1). Taxonomy (NCBI): domain Eukaryota; kingdom Metazoa; phylum Arthropoda; class Collembola; order Poduromorpha; family Neanuridae; genus Friesea; species Friesea truncata. The sequence continues at coordinate 30,742 of JAQGCN010000099.1, read as the reverse complement.
CACTTTCATCTTTAACCTTTAAACAAACTGGTTTCTCAAAAAGTCTTCTTACTTAACTTCAGCTATGGTCATTCAATCATATAATACATCGAATATCCTTAAATAAATTAACCAAAAAGTTAAAACCAAGAGAATTAATTACACTTAACTTGTTCCTACTAGTTTCTTTGTTATTGATTAAATTTTCTGGTTATTTAATTCAATTATTAGTGTTATTAACTACCTCTACCTATGCTTTAGACATTTCGACATTAAATTTTACTAATATACACTCTTATTCTATGATTACTTAAGTTTTTCAGTCAGACTGGACCCAAATTAATGTTGATTGATGCCTTCTCCATAATAGGAGCATATATTTAAAAAAACAAATGAAATTTGTTGATTAAATGCCCATCTTTAGAGGGATTAAGTACACATAATGACAAAATATTTTGTAACTTACGCATTAAAGTTGAAAATGTGAAATGTCGAGTGTGTAAGAAGAAATGTAGAAAGAAGGGATTTTATTATTTGGGATAGTTTAACCTAATTCTTAATTATTAAAGTTAAAGTTATCCTACCAATCAATCACCCACAACCACCATCACCAACCAACCAGTTGTTTTTGACGATGTCCTTCCTATTCTTTTTATTTTTATAAATGACAGGTAATGTATTATAAATTAAATTGTTTTAATCTTTCTTAACATACCAAGTTAAATTTAGTGTTTATCTTCTGCGTAATTTTATCTTATTACAAATATAATTAATAGTAAGTTAAACTAATTTTACTTTTAAACTTTTTAGGATGGTGTTGTAATAGTCAATTGTGGTAAACTTAAGATTGAAACGGACGTAAATAGGATCGATGGAGTTGAAGATAGTGTTTTTGATTACGATGTCTTCACTATGCATACTTATGTATAGGGTCGCAACTTAATTACTCATTGAAATATAAATGGTTAGAGAAATTCCAGTATGCAAAAGAAATGGAAAAATGCCATCAATTATGAAAAGAGTTCCAATGGATTTCGAAGGAAGAAAGTGGACAAGAGCAATCAGGTAAAACAGATGGTTTGGTCTAAAGTGAACTTAAAATGATTAATTTTTTTAATGAATTATAGCTTAGAGCAGCTAACGCCGAAGAGACGAGATCGACTTCCTACTGAACCTGGTTTAGGACAAATTGTTTCTGTCAAAAACACAACATGGGAGTCATCAAGTATGTCTTCTTTCGCAGACTTTGGAGGCTCCCTTACGTCAAGTCCAGTCAAATCCCCACTTACAAATACACATTCAGGTTTAGAAGACTCAAAAAGAAGAGACCGTCTCCCTCAAAAATCAGGTGTTGTAAGTAGTCCGTCTAAATGGGAAACGGCTAGCATGTCATCATTCGCTGAATTTGGAGTTACTTCAAGTCCTGTTAAATCACCTCAATCAAATAATCAGTCAGAAACAGATGATGTAGATGCAGCGCATAGAGGTTTGTTTTCTATTATTTTTGTTATTATTCATTTGATCACTTTTCATTCTTTGTACGTAGGGAGTACACTTCAAGTTCCCCGATCTCCTAGAACTCCTACTGTAGCCAGATCTATGGGTCACATGATTTCCCATCGTTTCTCAAAGATATTTAAAGTTGCAACATGCGATTACTGCTTTAAGCAAATGATCTATGGGGTAAAATGTAAAGAATGCAAGTTCAAATGCCATCGAGACTGTGAACCCAAAGTGCCACCAAGTTGTGGTCTTCCGGCAGCATTAATTGATGTATTTGTTAAATCATTACAAGATGGTAAGCTATTGTATTTTGTAGGAGAAAATGGTATCATTTATTGTTAACTTTTTTAACAGGAGATTCCCCAATTTCAAGTCGGAATTCCCCTTTAAACATGGGTCGTTTACGAAAAGTTACACGACCACCACAAAACATCCCTATTCAACAATATGTGGTAATTACTTCGATTTTATTTCTTTCTTGGTGCTTGTTAGTTTATAATTTATCCATGTTCAGGGTCCTGATTCTGGTTCCAATACATCGAGTTGTAATAGTTCAACTCGTTCAAGTCCTGCCCTTTTCGCTGCCACAGCTGCTGGTTCAACTATCGCAACACCAATGTCAGCCACAATCCAAACACATTTATTTAGTTTTCCAGGTAAATAAAATAATTATTTTATTAACGATAGTTTTTTGTTAAATGAATCCATTTTATTATCAGATGTTCCTTCTATTGGCGCTGAATTTCCTGATACAAAATCTTTGATTAATTCTACGAATAGTGATATGACTAGTACACAAGCTTCAAATGACTCAGATCGAACTGTTTCTCAGACCTCTGGATCTGGTAGCACTGATTCTGAGAAAACTATTGCACTTCGAGTAGATAGTCAAGATAGCCAAGTGTCAGATGCAGATGCAGATGGACCTGACCGTACTTCACCACGCCAAAATTCCGTACTTAAAAACAAATACATAATTCAATATAATTATAATTATGCATTGTGATTTTACTTTTAGTTGTACAATCGTGAATGGGACATTCCATTTGATGAACTCAAACTGGGAGAAGTAATTGGTGTAGGACGCTTTGGAACAGTTTATCGTGGGAATTGGCATGGAGATGTCGCAGTCAAAGTACTTGACCAAAAGTACTTAGATAATGGGAAAATTTTAGAACATTTTAAACAAGAAGTTGCTATTTTCCGTAAAACTCGACACGAAAATCTAGTGTTGTTCATGGGAGCTTGTATGAAGGCTCCACGGCTCGCAATCGTTACCTCAATGTGTAAAGGGATGTCTCTCTATACACATCTTCACCTCCGAAGGGACAAGTTTAATATGAACAAAACTGTACTCATCGCCCAACAGATCTCTCAAGTAAAAAATATAAAAAATGACACCTTCTTGTAATAACTTTTAAAACTTTTTTTTATTAATTAGGGGATGGGTTATCTTCACGCTCGTGGAATTATTCATAAAGATTTAAAGAGTAAAAATGTCTTTCTGGAGAGTGGAAAAGTAGTGATAACGGATTTTGGGCTATTCAGTGTGACTAAATTGTGTCACGGCGGAAGGTTTGTAACACTTGATTGCTTTGAAATATTGACTTCTAAAATGCTTTTTTTTATTCTAGCAAGGGAGAGTGTCTAAGCATTCCACCGGGTTGGCTTTGCTACTTGGCCCCTGAGTTAATGTTGCGCTTAACACCAACTCAACAACTTGAGAGTGATTTACCCTTTTCCAAGGGTTCTGATATTTACGCTTTTGGTACCGTTTGGTACGAGCTTCTGTGTGGTGAGTGGCCCTACAAGGAACTTCCTCCCGAAGCTATTATTTGGCAAGTTGGAAGTGGTATCCGTCAGCCACTTCCTACACTTTTCTCTCGGGATGTAAAAGTAAGAAAGACAACTAAATAACTCTTACGTTTAATTAATTTTTAAATTATATTTTTTTATAGGAAATAATGATGGTTTGTTGGACATCTAAACCAGAAGATCGTCCAGATTTTGGTCGTTTGGTGAAAAGTCTTGAAAAGATTCCGAAGAAGAGATTAGCTCGTTCTCCATCTCATCCCATTCACTTCTCAAGGTCCACCTTTGAATTTTGAGAAAATTATAAGATCCATTTGATGCATTTTCCAGTATTCATAGAAAAATGAAGGCAACACTAGAATTATTATTGTTACTGTGAAAATTATAATACTGAAAGGACTCATTGGTTATCCCATGAAGGAAACCCTTGACTGAACGTATTCTTTTCATTAGGTTCAAGAGACTTAAAGTTTGAAATCAGAAACCTGAGTTTTAACTTTAAATTTTTTAGGAATTTGATTGATGAGAGTTAGATTAGTTTGTTAATTCCTTCAGATTTGAAGAGTGAAGACATTTTAGGGCTTCTCTCTTTTTTTAAACTACTTGTCTAACTTCACTTTATAGTATTTTTGTTCAACAAAATAGTTTATATTATTATGTATAGCTTTCTTAATCAAGTCATTCGTTATTATTAATTATTAGAGTTCTTTCTTTGACAAATGGAAAGCACTGAGAAGATGGTGTATTGAATATACGATAAAATCCCAATTCGAATTTTTGAAAGGGATAATTATTATTAAATTAGTCATCAAATGTTTAGAATTGAGAATTTTGTTTCTTAAAACTTAAATCTTATTAATGAGACAAACAAATAATTTTTGAGTACAAATAATCTTAAACTTGATCTAAGAAATTTATTTTATACTTTATCTTTATATTTGAGACCAAAATTAGTAGATGACTTGATTTTTGCTCGTGTTAACCCTTTTAAATCTATGAGGGATCTACTGGGACGCTTCATGGTTGGATATGTCAGCGTGGATCCTTTATCTGTATTGGGAATCAGTTTTAATTAATTAATTGTAGCTTAATGTGAAGCTACAATACTGACGTAGATGCGAGAATTTTTTTTTCGATTTTAGGTGGATCAAAAAATTGAACTCGTTCCTTAAGTTTCACAAAGTCGTCCAATTGGTTCCCAGGCGAGTAGGCTGATTTCTTAATTACGGATGGATGTTAAAAGGAGAATAATTTAAGTGTATTAATGGTAAATGCTTACAACTTTTTGAATTTATTCGTTATAATCGAGCATTTCGGATATGATCTCTTCACTTTGTTTTCCAGTTGTTTGAAGATTAAATATTATTCCCAAATACATTACTCTATTATAAATTAAATATATTTTTAATTAAATTATTTAACTGACATTATAACTGATTTTCATGTTATGAATAAGTTTTCAATTGATTTAGCTTCTGGCAAAAGATCTTCTAACGATTAGATCTTAATATTCATTTTTCCTATCTCAGGAATTTTTAGATTTTGAACTTAAATTAAATATAACGAGGACATAAAAAGTAAAAAATTTTTAAAACTTAGTTTTAAAAATTAAAACTAAGTTAATAATTAGTTAGTTTTTTTAAGTGGCGTTGTTGTTGCGTTGCGTTATCTCCTCATCGAGGAGTTTGTGTAGGGGGAAACCATTTTGATTTTCTATAATTTTCAATGAAATAATAATGAAAAATTGTCAACCGATGGTATGGTGGTTGTATCATGGGTAATTTAAATAATTAAAATTAGTAAATTAATTTTTTCTTATGAAATAAATAATTTGGAATGATATTTTTAATTAAATCTTTGGAATCCTTGCATTCGTAAAGAAAAATCCAACCAAGGGAGAAGAGAGGAATTAAATAATTTATTTTTTATTCGTGAATTAAGTTTTAGATTAATCTAACAAGAATAATTTAAAGCTGTGCTATGAACTACCGAATTCAAGCACAAGAATGTTAATTTAATAGCCTATTGCGCTTAGAACTGAGCTTTTAATCGTAAAGTGATAATTTTGGGTATGAAGTCTTTATTTTGGAAATTTTTTGTAAGAACTCTGTTTAATACTTGCAAATTAAATTAAAAAATACAATTAATTTTAAAACTTGGTAAAATAATTTTACAAGCAGTGGTTTTGGTTTGGTCAATGGATAGAGAAAGCTTTGTGTTAGTTGAAACATATCACTCAATTTAGCACTCTTTAGACAGATTATTTTTTGCAAAGAATAGTTATATCATATCACACAGCCCTTGGAAATAAATCTAGCAATTTATAATCCACTTATAAAGTCATTGGCAACATAAATTAAAATGTACAAATGGAAACATTCATTTAACTTAAGCATTCAAAAAATCTGTAAAAAATAACTCCAATACAAGAATGACCAATTCGCGACTAGAATTTATAATTGACCATAAACAAAATACAAATTACCCCAACAGTTTACCATTTGTTACAAACCAATCTTAACTTTAAAACTGGAAAAGTTGACATGGAATCTGTTAGTTTCGATAAAGACAAAGCTTCTAAAAAAGCAAAACTGTTTCATAAACTAACTGAATTATAATAACTTAAATTACTGTGCTTGTGCACAGCGTCGGTGAGATTAGATTAGAGAATGAATAAATGCAAAATAATGTTGCAAATAAAAGATTGTTGTACTGAAGAATCAGAATAATAATACTGAAAATCTCATAGAAATTTTTTAAATATCATAACCTCAAAGACGTTAGATTACTAATTTGGAAATGCTTGTTGACGATAAACAAGAATTTTTCTTTAAGTTGGGATTCATGTAATCCGATTTTAAAGTTGGTTTCGGTTCAAAAATCTTTAAGCGACATTTCAAGAACTTTACGAAGCATCTCTTCTTCCTCTTTTTGTGACCGCTCAACTTCTTCAGTCTCTGCTCGAGAAAGTGCCAATGCTTTCTCTAGTTCTTCATAGCTTGAGCTGCGTGGGAAGTCACGGCTTTCTAAAGGAAATGCGGAAGCTCCAGCTACAAGGTTTCCATCACCAGAAGGCCTCCATTCTGGGTCAGATTTAAGTCTTTCCATTACAAGACTTTCTTCAATAACACTAAAAAGAAATTGAAATTAAACCTTTAGGATTTGAAACTTTAGATCCGAAACAGACAGCAGAATATTCATAAGTTTAAAATAATTTACCGTTGAAGAATTTGTTCTTCAGCGTCATCGTCTGGGGTATTGTCACGTACTAATGTGCGGGGAGCGTTGAGAGCTTCGTATATGTCAACTTGAGGCTCATTAGGATCTGCATCTCGGAAGATTCCAAAGAAATCATCGTCTTCTCTTGATAAATTCGGTCCAAAACAAATTGCAATTTTCATATCGTAACTAGGTGGGGGTTCAAACAAGTTTTCATTAAGCACACAAGTAAGTCTACCGTTCTCTTCTAAAGCGGTCACACCATCAATTTTACACTGACTTCCGAAAATGTTATGGAACGTAATCAATCCATTTACAAAGTGATATACAGGAACCTCTAAAATAATTTATATTGAAGCCTTTCTTTCTGTATTTGAAAAAATAATTTTCTAACCTAGTTTCACTGGAAATCCGGATGGCATTTGTAACTCGATAAAGTCTTTTAGTGATCTAAATCTACTGTTGGTAAGAGCCATTATGTTAACAATCGGAACTAACTGCTCCTTAATATTTAGTGGATACTCTTCGCAAATCCATAATGTTGCCTTATAAAGAAAAAAATTTGTTTACAAAATAGTTTTGGTTAGTTAATGAGTAAACTTACGTCCAGTTTAACTCGTTTAGATTTTACTTCTTTGGTGGGGCCAACATCTCTGTTTAATTCCTGATTTTTGTCAAAGTATTCTTCAGGTGAAAACTCTGAATTAGATTGTCCCTTTTTCCCTTTCTGGATTTAATTTTAAGTACTATTAGTTCCAACACAGTCAATTGTTTAAAAGTACTTACTGAATTCCCATCAGGCTCTGATGATCGGTTGTCAATTTCATACTTAGAAACATAAGACATCATTCTTTTCAGTAAGCCAGGCTTTTCTTCTAAAGTCATCTTGGATTTTTCCATTTCGCTTAAATGCTCTGTTCGAAATTTGGTCAAAAGTCCGAAACCAGAGGATTGAAATACTTTGCACTTGAAACCATTCACTTCTTCAATTGATCCTTCCGTTCCAAGATAACCTTCCTTTCTGTAGAGAGAAATCCAAAATATCAATATTTAATGTATTTCCTTCAAAAGTGAAGCTAGAAAAATGCACTGATCAATCACCTACCTTTGAAAAGAAACAGTTTTCCAGTCCATGACTGAAGATACGGAAGGATTTACAAGTCTCGTCATAATTGTCTGTTCATAATTTTTTCCAGTAGATAATTTCCCTCCACCATTTGAGACAGGATTATTTGAACAGATAATTTGTTTCAATACTTGTTTCACTGCGTGGTCAATTTCAAGAATGAAAATATCCTTCCCTATTTCAGAGAATGTTTTATGAAAACCATTGGTTTGTTAGTAAAATATTAAAAGGATGTACCTTCCTCTTTAAATATTACGGATACTCCTTCATCCCATCCATTTTCAGTAGAAGAACTGTCTACTCGCAAAGATGAACCCAACTTGTAAACTCTATGCCATTGTCCTGGTGGAAGCATTCGATTTACAAACGGAACTAACAAGAAAAAACAATCAAAACTAGAATGATGTACTTAAGAAATCAACTCTTGTTTCTTCTTACGCCATGTTGAAAACTCCCATTTCATCTCTACATAAAAATCTGGAGCCTAAATAAGGATATTAATTTTAATAAAATGAAACTAAAAAGCGTGATATACAAGTCTTACATTTTTTAGTTCATGAAGCAAATCCGGCACTAACTTTTCTTGCTGTTCACATCGTTGAATATCCCTTCTTGCAAGCACCATTCTAATAATATTTTTGTTTTTCGTACTAATAGCTTCATGGATGACTGTTAAGTAAAATAAGTTATAAGATACAATTCATAAATTTAATGAAAATGTTTACCATTCCATCCATCTTCTTGCGTAAATGTAGCATCTGCATTGTATTTATTGAGAAGGAGGTCTATCATTGCTAAATTTCCTTTTAGTACCGATATAATCAATGGAGTACGTCCTCTTGGATCGACCTTTTCAAGATGTTCCTACATAAATAACATTTTGTTAATACCATGTTCTGATTTAGTACTTTAGTATGAGTCATTTGTTAAAAGTGGAACTCACCTTCCGAAACTCAGGATCTTGAAGTAATTTTGCGACCTCCACGGTGTCATTATTTAGAATATAATGATGCAATGGATAATTTTCAAGGATAAATTGTTGATTCACTACCATTTTGATTTGATTTGATCTATCCCTGTTTCACTTTTTCAAAATTAATTATGAATTAATTAATTTACTCCTTCAATTTCCAATCATAAGTATAATTTTACCTGAGTTAAATAAACAATTAGATTAAGTACGTCGACGAGCGGGGACACACACAGGACAACGATGGACGACACTCGTTAAAAAATAAATAAATAATTTAATTTATTTAGAATTGTTGATTACTTAGCAAAATTGGTTTGGTTTAGTGCTAAAAAACTCCATTTGCTCTTCTGCTCTGCTCTTCTGGGCTAAGTTTAATAAATATGCGGGAACAAAGAAAGAATTTTTCAATAACTAAACTAACTAACACTTCTGATTTTTGATTAAATTTACCTTAATTAAGTTTAGTGATAATAATAATTACCTTAATAATTTAAGCTCTAAAAAGACATAATGGATTCAAAATCTTTGATTATGTTATTAATTTTAATGATGACAAGCTGTGTCCTTTTTGCTTTTGATAGCTCAGAAGAGTCAGCAGAAAGCGACGACCCGGATTATCCTGAAGATGAAGAAATGATTAACGGATTTCTTAATTCGAAACAATTTAACTTCTTCGACGAAGATGAAGATGAACTTGATGATATTAAGATGCCAGACCACGACGCGGAATTGGAATTACTGAATTTGAAGATGCAATTGAAATATAATTCACGACTAATGTTACGAGAAAGTTTTAGAAAATCTAACGTTGACGATGAGACTCTCGAGAAAGAAACTAATTCAATTAGAAAATTAATGACCTTATTGATCAAATTTGCAGATAAGGTAAGTCATTAATTCTACTAAATAATAATGCTATTTTACATTCAAAATTATTATTAAGCTTGACATCCGGATGTCAAGATTAAAGGAAGTTTTTGCCGAGTTTGATAAGTTTGTAGCAGACGACTTTGGTAAATCAGATTCTCTACTTACCAAAGTAGTTGAATTGATTGAAAAAGCTGGAATAATTCAAGAATTCCGTGATGCAGTACTTAGTATGGTAGCACAGGCAGAGAAGAATATTGGATCCATTCACAAGGTTCTTCCAAACATTCTTTTAATATATTAATTGCCAATGATAACTCTTATTTTATTCTACAGATAACTGGAATTTATAAAAAGAAAATAGTTGACGATGAAGGTATGGCTATGGGTAAGCTCGAGACGCTTCCTTCTCAATACAATTCAATTGCTTCTTTGTACAACGAGAAATCCATGAGTGACTCGGTCATTAGGTCTTTGGACATTTTGAAAAAAGATTTATCACATGTAAGTTTATCCTCATTTAAATAAACACAGATTACTTTAGATTTTATTCTTTAGAATATCAAAGTGGAAAAAAGCTTCATCACTTTATCTAAAGTTTATATTGAAGAACAGCAAAAGCTAGTAACGCTAGGAAAAAAATTGTGGGTCAATTCACAAGTGGACTATTCCAGGGTAAAGTTAAACTATAAATTATTTTACGGTATTATGTAACTTTATATACTATTTAATTTAGGATGAAGACGAAGAAGATGAAGTTGAACATATTCAGTTAAATAGAAATCCATCAAATGAAGATATCATGGAGCAGATAAGGGAAGTTGGAAGGACACGTCAAGCAATTAGCGCATTTAACCAGTTTACCCGGAAAGCAGAACAAAAACTAAACAACACTGCTAAAAAGCTCGTAAAGGATGAACTTTAATTATTTCCTCTTCCAAATGTCGAGTCGAGTCTTCTTATATTAATTTGTGCCAGATAGATTTATTAAGGTTGATTGATATTAGTCATTGACAACCCTATGAAACGAAATGATTGAGAAATTGAATTCCATTAAATTCGTATTTTTGAAATAAATGATTTAGAATATAAAAGATTAATAAAGTTGTATAACCACTAAAATTATAGATTTGTACAAAAGAATTTAATAATAGAGTTGATATAGTAGATAAAAGTTGTGTTGATAACACAAGAATCTCCAGTGAAAATCCGAATGAGAAAATAAAGGAATTCAACCTTTGCATAATGATATTTTTATTATTAATTAATTATTGTAATTAATTAATTATTTTTAATTATTATAATTAATCCTTATTAATTATTCTAATAAATTACTATTAATTATTATAAACTAAAGTTTTATTATTATACCGTACCGTAGCACCTTTTAATCTCGATTTTGGTATATTTGGAAATTAAACGAAGTGCATTGGATAAGCCTGTTTGAAGCTAGGATTACGTACAATTTTTTCATTGATTTTGGTAACATCTTCAAGAGTGCGATCATCCCTGTTTTAACGAAAAAACAAAGGATTTAAAAGTATATTTGAAATTAACTTATGTTTATTTAATACTTACAAAGTACTAGTGTATACTTTGGCTCTGGTTGCTCCAAGATGGGCATAATACGTTGGCGCAGGGTAAGAAACAGATCTGTTAACGACAAAAATATAACAAATCAAAAATCAGAAGCAGGATAAGAGACAGGAATAAAAATGAAAGCATTTAAAATGCTATATTTTAAAATCTATTCTTACCTATTGCAGCGGCAATACATGAAGCAGAGATAGTATGTAAGCAGTTGTATTTCATTCATGTCGTGATCCGAATCATCCCACAACACCACATAACGTGTTGGACGACTAGTACCCTAAAAATAGATTAATCGTTTATAATAAACTACCCATAATATTAGTTAATTATTCTTTAAAACCTGAATCCCAAGGTGCGAGAGCAAGTAAAAGTCTTTTACCGTGCAAGATACAATATCACTATCAACAACAATTCCAGGAGGAGCATTACATCCCTAATAAACAAAATTAACAAATAAGTTACTTAATACAAGTAAAGAGTAGCATTCTTTCTTACTCTTCCGACTCCATCTGCGCTGTTATTCACAAAAAATCTAACATGATGTCGTTTCTGAACTGAAACGAAAGTAATCTTCGGCTGGTATGGCCCTTCAAGTTCCGTTTCCTTAGCTGTCACATCCCTGACACATTTTTTGGCAAAATCAGGGTGTCTGCTAACTGCTTGACAAGCTTGACGAATTGCCATCATTTCCGTATTCAAAACCTTAGTAAGTAAAAGAAATTAATTTTTCTTCTTCTTAATATTAAAAATATGTGTGTAGCAACTTCGCCAAATTGAGAGTCACCGACACCGTCTCGATAATACAATATCTTTCTTGGTTTACAACCGGTGCTTGAAATGAATTTTTGTATGAACTGAACGATGACTGGTTGAAGATTCTGAATAACTTCAGCAGCTCCTCTTTCTGCTTTTCGCTGTGCTTGGATGTGCATCTGAAATGGCATTCCACTTCGGTCAATGCTTGCAGTTACGCAAGCTAAACTGGGATACTAAAATTATTGCATAATATTAGCATAATTATTATTAATCTTCCAATTTCATGTTAAATAGTTGATGCCATACTAAAATTCTGATTTAGTTTTCAGTTTTCTTCCAAAAACTGTAAACTCACCTTTGAATCTAATCCAGGGTGGGTAACATCAGCTCCAATTATCAATACTAAGAACGAAAAAATTAAAATAACCCCTCAATAATCTACTAACCCAATTTTATTTATGCATGCATACCTGGACATTGCAGAATATCAATACGAATATAAAGCTCGTGTGGAATATGGAGGTAATAGTTCACTCCACCTAACTTAGAATTAATTTTCAAAGCCAGATTTTGTATTGTAGAGTCATCCATTTTTTCCACATTCCGAGATTGGACGCATTGAGACAAAATAGGCTTCTACAATAAGTAAATTAAAATAGTAAAAACAAAATATTTTGATCCATAACTTACTTTCAATATTATTTCTGAAACAGTTTTTATGTTTGCGTACATCTGAGCGTCTTTTCCAAAAGTAATCACAAGTACAAATTTGAGCCCTTGCTTAGCTGAATTTTCGAAAAGCATCTTCAAATCTTGTTGCCGACCCTTAAAATTAAGTTAGTTCAATAACAAATGAAATCCTTTTACTAACTACATTTCAAATTCTGACAAAAAACTTACAGATGGGGTTTGATAATATTCCATCACATTGTCAGCATTTCCAAGGTTTAGTCCACTCTTTCCTGCAATTTGACAAAGCCTGTCGACAAACTCACTGAAAGAAATATAATATATAGAAATGTAATATTTAAACGATGCTTAAATAAGAGACATACAATACAGTATTTCCATTCGTACGCGAAAAGTTTATCACTCCCCACTTTATTTCGCTTTTCCGATCATTAGCTGGATTCGGTGGTGTTTGAACGAATTCAATGCTTTTTTGACCTTTCTCGAACATATTCCAAACACCGTCTAAACTCAAAATTATTTACATTAAACAGTTGTTAGTTTTTATTGTTATATACACTTACCTTGTGGTGGGACAACCCAGGCTTGTCCATCAGATGACTATAAATAAAAATCCAAAAAGTATTTAAAACTAAAATAGAATATTAATTCTTCTTACGCCATAAACCAAAGTTGGCATAGGAAGGACTCTTGCTCCTTGAGGAACAGCGTGAAGCTTGTTAGCAACATCAACACCAAATTCTTTTGCAACTGCATCCTCGGAAAAATTTAGAAGCAATATATTTTGCTTAATCTTGGCCAAACGGGCGGCGGGGAGAATCGCAGTTTCCCGAATCATATTTCGTGTTTGAACTTCATTTAGCTTCCCATTGAATGATTGTCCTTTTTTGATGGTACAAAGCTGTATGAAAACAAAAGTATTAAATATTTATATGTAAACCTTTAGTTGGAGTTTTCACCTCTGATGGTACAATTGCTTTTCCACGAATTTGTAAGCAAATCCCCTCCTTATGCTGCAATATTATGTTGTGTTCCTTTTTGAAGTATGCTTCAACATTCGTTGGACCATTAGGAGTGTCAAACTTATGTTCTCTAGGTGGTACAGCTAAAACGTCCGTGACACGTCCTGACAGTTTGGACCCCTTGGTTTTATACTCGACCATACATCCTTTTAATAACTTCAATGCTGAATAAACATCAAATCCACGATAGTTCGTAGGATTTAAACTTAATTCGCTAAGCGAGTGATTAACAGGTTGATCCTTTAAGAATGCTGTGTTAGCCACATCTATGTTGACAAAAGGCTAAAAACAGAAATAAACAATTGAACAAAATAAAATATTTGAAAAAAAATATTTTTTTATTATACCTTCCAGCCTGAAGTGTAAACACATGAGAAACCTGTAAAAAAAAATGAGTAAATAATTTTTTTGGAATGCTAATAAGTAAAGTAAGTAGTAAATTGTATTACATACCTGGCCAGTTTGCCAAACCACCTGAAAGATCTGTTTCATTCGATGGTTCTGGGTAAAACGAAATACGACCAACACTTGTGTACTTCTGGTTTAATCTGTCAAATAGGAATTAAAAAATTCATTCTTATTTTATAGTATATTTTATTCTTATATCTCTGAAAAATTACGTGCCTTGTTTTCAACACAATGTTATATATTTGTTCCATTTTGACAAATATTGGTGGTGGGTTCACTTCGGGACGTTGCAAGAAGTAGTTTCTTGTGTCATTCACGCATTGCTGAATATCATCGGTTGTCCTTATGTCGTCCACTCTGGTTACGGTGACAACATAAATAGCCCGACCATGTCCAGACGGCTCTCCTTCAATCTCTGATAAGTCTGTGCAGTACCCATTCTCTTGAATTTTCAACTCTCGAGTTGAATAAATTGCTTTCATGTTATCTGAGGCAAACGGAATGTCTGCATAAAAAATAAAAGAAGTTTTAAATGATATCGACTTTATTATAATAAATTATAAATTAGGTTGTAAAGTAAGTTACTTACTTGGGTTTTCAGACTTAAGTACTGGTAAAAGCATTTTTTCTACAATTTTCTTCCAGAGCTTGTTTCTTGGTGGATCTCTTCCTCCTTCAGTCACTTGTTGCGGGGGTATCTTCCCTCCTTTTTTCTTAGCCTTTGATTTTGCATCTTGTGTTTTGTCAATATCTATGTCGTAATGGTAAATTGTTCTTGGTAACTTGACAGTTGCTGGTAGATTGTTTGTAGTCAACGCAACTCGCTTGCAGAATTCGGTTCCCGGCTTAATATTTTTATCTGGGATTGGAAAACTTCTACTGTCCAGTACAGGGTTTTTCCATCCCATTTGTGACCAGGGTTCTCTTATGAAGTCCATAGGGGGATAGCTAGTTATGAAAAAGTTGTATGGTGCCCTTTGAACTGCTTGTCCAGTAGGTCGACCGCCTAAAACGAGATATTTAGACTTATTTTACGAATAAAAATTAAATAAACTCAAACGTTGAGTAAAACCATTCACCTGTTGGACCTAAAAGAACAAGTTAATAATTAAGTCAAGTAAATTATTATATTAATTTATTATGACTTACTTCTCCCGTTGTTGCCTCCATTATTGTTGTTACCACCTCTTCTGTCTAAAACAAATGACACAATTAACAATTTCTAGCTTTTTCTTTTTTTAGCTAAACAATATAAATTGATTGACTTACTTCCAGTATCATAATTTCCTCTTCCTCTACCACCGAAGTTTCCACCATTACGATTACGACTATTATTATGAGGGTAACCACCAATATTTAATGTATGTAGCATCTTCCTGTCCGAATGCTGAAAAATAATTTAGAAAACAGACAGGCCTGAATCAAACAAAGTGAATTGAATTAGGATTTGAGGTTAGTAGGGACATGGACAAAACACACACAATATGATGATTGATGATGATATGACGAAGGTCGATGCCTCTCTCTCATTTTCGATTGTCTTTATTTCTAACTTTACTTCCGTGTTGTTTGTTTTCTGTCAGTCATCAAATGTTTACAACCGGATAAATATTAAGTTTTTACTTGTTTTTGGGTGATTTAACCGCCAAGCAACAAGTATGGGCAATATTTGTTTCATTAAATAATTTTTAACTAAAAATATAAAATTAATAATTATGATAATAAGAGTAAAATTGTGAAAAAGCAGTGCAGAATAATTCTGAGTGTTGTTTAGTTTAGTTGTTTAGTGGTATTTTTAAATCCAACAATTTAATAATGTCCAGTCATAAACCATGTCATGTTCAACAAGGTTCAATCAGTCTTCCTACAATTTCGATGTTTGAATTTTGAATAATGTTCAAATCTGTCTGTGGAACTTATTGCTGAAAATCCAACTTTGAATAATAATTATATAGTTAAATGCATTCAATTATTAAAATTGATTGATGTCAATGGCGACGTCTCAAGGTACGGAAAAAGTTGGAGAAAGTTTGGATTGGGTAACTTGGTTTGAAGAGAATCCAAATTCTAAGTAAGTTAATATTTGGATTTGTTTGTTAATAATATTATTTATATTAAAAAGACTAATGTTTTTTAATGTGTTTAGCCTTATGAAAAGTCTAACCAGCATTGCTACTTCTAGTGCCATTGAGTTTGCATCAGTTATTCAAAATCAGCTTCCACTTAGTCTTGAGAGCATTGACTGTGACGGGGGTTCATCCGAAGTCACAACTTCATCACTACCACACCGAAGTCTTGTGGATGATCTCGTTAAGGAATTTTTAAAGATATTTACTCTTCATTTAGACAGTGAATTGGATGTTCTACAAAGTAACGCCGCATCTAACAATCATTTAGCAACTTCAACTGTTGCTGTAAGCGCAGCAGCTTCCAGCTCAGTTCAAGCAAGTGGTAATGAAAATGGCCACATTAGCAACAGCATGATATTTACCAATGGATCGTCTTCAGTCCCTTGTAATAATCATAATCGCGAAACATCTCTTACAAATAGTGAACATTCTCAAACACGTGAAGGTGGAGAAGAACAGGAAGATACAGAAATTCCCCAGCCTTCTCAACCTATTCAAGCCAGAAAGCCCTTTTATCGAAGGTGATTTTAATAATTACAACATAATAATTATCTTCTAATTCCGTTCTTTTATTAGATTATCATTCAAAGGTTTTCGGAAAGGAAAACTTTTCCATAAACAACTCTCTGATGAAGTTCAACTTAATTCTGAAGGGAAATCAAAACGAGACAAAAATTCTAAATCTAAACTTGCTAAAATCGTTGTAGAGTGTTCAAAGGAAGGAATTGTGCATTACTTAAGTGGAGAGAGTATGGATGGAGACGGGACTCAACATTGGGAAAAGTGTCGACTAGTTCTTGTAAAAACTGCTGGTGGTTTTATGCTTGAGTTTTATTCACCTGTGAAAGTATTACTAATATTTTTTATTATTTCCATAAGCTGGTAATTATTCTAATTTTCATTTTATTTTTAGTCGTTAAAACCAAAATCGGGAGTGTTTTGCTTCTTAATTACGGAAGCAAGAGAAACTACAGCCTTAGAAATGCCAGACAGAGAGAATACTTTTGTACTGAAAGCAGAAAATAACATGGAATATGTTATTGAGGCGACAAATGCGTCGGAGATGAAATCATGGTTGTCACTCATTAAGTATTCCATGAGAAGTTTCACAGGATCTATCGAAAGAACAAATCCTGCTAACAATCAAAGCAGTGGATTATCATCAGAACAAGATGTTGACAGTCCACCACCTTCGGAAGATCGTATCAATGCTACAAGTACCAGTTCTACTTCAGTTCCTAATCCTCCTCAACTTCCACCACGTCTTCTCCAAACTCAGCGTAGCTCTGATAGGGAAAATCCCATGCACTCAAGTACTGCCAATAGTAAGTTTACTAACTGAGTTTTCATTTCATTCAATACATGATTTGTTCACGCCTTTAATTTTTTTTAATTTACAAGGTATTGAAGGAGCTCCTATTGCTGACATAAGAGCAGTTATTGCTAACTCACCGGCTGGTATCATTGGAAATGGATCTCAAGTTGAGCTAAATGGACAATCAGTACGAGTGGATGTTTATTCTTCATTGCAAGAATATCCATGGTTTCATGGAACCTTATCAAGATCTGAAGCAGCACGACTTGTTTTGCAAGATGGAATTGATGGCCATGGAACATTTCTTGTTCGACAAAGTGAGACAAGGACTGGAGAATTTGTTCTAACGTTTAATTTTCAAGGAAAAGCTAAAGTAAAGATTAAAAATTTAATATATCGTTAAAGTATATAATATTTTTGTTATCTTAGCATTTGAGAATGACTTTAAGTCCTGAAGGACAGTGCCGTGTTCAACATCTCTGGTTTCAATCGGTATTTGATATGTTGGAACATTTTAGACTACAACCTATTCCTCTTGAATCTGGTAATGGAGCTTCTGATGTTACACTAACAGATTTTGTCGTAGCATTGCCTTCTCTTCGAGGATTTTCTCAAAATGGCTCTCGAGCAGCCGCAGCAGAACTTCAAACAGTTAGTAACCTATTATGTGTTTTCTTTTACAATTTTTGATATAATTGTAATTTCTTTATTAAGGTAAATTACACCCATAATGGATCTGTAAGAACGAGAAGTGAATCAATGGAACGGCTTCATAGAGAACAAAACTTGGGAGGATTGAGTAGAGCTGTTGAAAATACATATAGTTTTGTATGAATTAAAAAATAATCCAGAAATTGTTATTATAGTTAGTAACATCTTATAATAATTGTAGTGTAGTATTAACTCTGATTTTAACCTTTGACAAATATTCGCCATTATTTATAAGATGAGACTTATGGAACTCAAAGACGACCTTCCTCGAAATTTACTTATCCACAGGCATTAATTTCCTTTTGCCAATTGCTAACTCCTGAGATTAATGTGGATAATTTTAAATTTTAGTTTAGAGTTTTAGATAGAAAAAGCTAAATATTTTTGTATTACTTTATTAGTTAAGTTTTGCTTTAAAAAAAACGACGACGGTGGTGATGCTATATTTATGTAAATCAATCAAAAGTTTTTAAATTATGTTCTGTGAACTTAAAACCAGTGACAATGTATACTGTCAACTTTACAATATCTTTAAAAACAAAGCAAAAGCTCCTAAATTATTTTTAATTTTTGTCTTCCGAATTTATGCTCATTTTTTTTAAATCAAAAGAAGATTTAAGTTTGTAATCAATCGCTCATTGTATTATTAGTTTATAGACTAATAATATTTATAAGCTTAAACTACAAATCATGAAAAAGAAAAAAAGAAAGGAATCCAGTGAAATTTTGTTGAATAAAAACACGTGAAATTAAAATTGAATTAATTTTATAAATAAAAAGACTAATTGATTTAAAAAACGGTGGTTTATTAAAGTTTAGACTTTTCATGGCCTATATATTATTCGTAGTTAATTTCCGATTCGTTAGGATTTTTGATAAAAATTAAAACTAAGGTTATTAAATGGATTTAAAGGGAAGGGATAATAATAATTATATTCATTTTCACTCTTCATTAAATTCAGAAGCTGATTTTAGAATTAAATGTAATACATTAAGCTATTAACTGTCGGTAATACAATTATCATAACCGTCAATTAATAAAACAAAAATCATAATCTTGTCATTTAACACAATTTCTGAAGAATTCTGCTGATTCTGAATATAGTTGATTTTTTCCTGAATGTATACATTTAAAAGGAAATTGAGTTGTAGTTGTAGCTGATTGATAATTATAAAAGAATAAGTGAAATAAGATAAAAATCAAGTAAAAATAACCCAAATCCTTTCTTGTCAAATTTTCTTCATTAAATGTTGAATTTGTATACTTTAGTAAATAGAAATTATGACAAGGTGGATTTTAGGATTTAGCTACTTGATTTATACCTTATTTTGTCACTTGGTTTTCTTGATTTCGTTATTACAAAAGAAACTGTGGCTATGGTCTGTGTTGAGAGAGGGATACTGCACTGGATGCAAATGAAGTTACTATTGATTTTACAGAACGGAATAATCGGAATCAGAATACAACATTGTTTTCATAGACTATTGGGACCTACGGACGTCGAACTATTGCTATGTACTAAACTCAGCATGCTTCCACACTTTGGGTCATCCTCATAAAATTCTCTTGGAGGTTCTGTTAGAGCCAAAGCACTATGAGTATATACAAAATTAATTAGAAACTCATAATATGAAATCATCCTTTAGAATCAAATTCAACTGACCTGATTCCACGACGGGCAGATTCCTCATCAAACTGTTCGAGTTCTCGCATCTGCCGTTCCTGAAGGAGGCGGATTCGCTCCGATCTCTCACTAGCAAACTGTTGAAGTTCTTCTTTCATCTACAGAAATTATAATTAGTTTTATCCAAATCTTAAACAATTTAATTCCACATACTTTTTGCTCTAAGAGGGCTCTTCTAACAGATACACGTTCGGAAAGTTCACGCCTTTCCCGATCACGTTGAGCTTCGGCTTGCATTTTATTTTTAGATTGATATGCTATCAAAATCTCCAACTCATGTTGGAGTTTTTCGTTTAATTGTTGAGCTTCTACTTCTTGTGACTCATCTAATCGGATCTAATAATTTGTATTTTAGATTTAAACTCTTGAAAAAGATATGAAAAATAAACTGTTATAACTTACAGACTGTTTCTGGAGCATCTCAGCAATACTCTGTTCATATTGCTCACCAAGAAGAGCCAATTTCCGCCTTTGTTCTTCTTTCAATTTCTTAATTACACTTTTCTGTTCTTCTTTTTTAGTTGTCTGTAGAATCTGTGCTTTCAGTGCTTTATATTGAACTGTCTGAATTTTACAAGTGTCTCTAAATTGCTTCCGAATTTGAACTTCCTTTTGTTTGAGACTCTTTGGTTGTTGCTTGAGTTCAAGTGCATGCTTCTTTTTCAATTCACTTTCAGCTCTTCTCATATACTCATGCTGGTTATGAAGTTCGGTCTGATGTAATTTACGGACTTGTTCTTCTCTAAGTTGATGGACTGCTCGTTGTTGTGAATATTCCAAGTCTTGTGTAGACTCATGTTGCTTGAGTAAAATATTGTGAGCTTGTTCTAACTGCTGCTGTCGCTTATTAAGCTCCTGTAATAATTCATAATCATGGAGAAAAATCTATTTAAAATTGTACTTTCATCAAATTACTTCACGTAACAGCTCTTGTTCCAACTGATGAAATGCTAGAAGTTTCCTTCGTCTAAATTTTCTGACTTCTAGATCTAGGTAATCTTTCTGACTCCGCACCATTCGTTTCTCTTCTTGTTGTTCTTGTAGTTTTAAATTGTCTTTTTGACTCCTGTAAACATAACAATAAAGAAATTATAAAATATTCTTTTTTAATCTAATATGGGCTCTATCAAACTTACTGTAGAGTTGCTTCCCTCTGTCGCTTCGGCGTGGATTCATCTTGACTCAGTTCTCGTTTCCAACGTTCTTTATTTTGCTTATATTCCTTACGTTTATGGAGTTCAAAATTCTTCCGCTCCATTTCCTGTCGAGTGATAATTTCTTTAGTCAACTTCTTTTCAGCAGTCGAGTTAAGTTTTAACTGAAATAATACAAAATATTTTAATACTTTTAATTATAAAATTTTTTAAACTTGCCTTTCGATCAAGCTCTTGCTGATGACGGGCTTGTAATTTTTCAAGTTCCTTAGAAAATTGCTGGAGCAAATTCTCATATTCACTGTCTAGTGTTTTTCGGTGAACCTCCATATCCTGCCGACACTTTTCTTCAAGCTACAATATAATAGTAATATTATTAAATTCTGAAAATTAAAGTTTAATGATTAAGAGTCCTTAACGGAACGGTAAACTAAATTATTTAGAAAGTTGTTTTCAAAATATCATAAAACATCATTTAACAATTTAAAGCTTAGCAAATCAATTCATTTATCAATTATAATTGCTTAATGAATAGTTTACCTTGATAAGGGACGCCTGGTGTTCCCTCCTCATTCTTTTGTACCCTGACATCTGTTCGTACATGTCTTCTTGCATGTGTTCCTTCTGCTGCTTAGTGACAATGGACGTAGTTCGTATTGTTGCAAAATTATTTGGTATCCTTTCCGAAGTTGAGGAATTGGAAGGCTATATGAAATAAGAAGAAGCAGATTATTAAGTCTGAAGTTAGTAAAATATGTAAATGTTTTTATGTCTGCTTGCTACTTACAATACTTGGTCGAGCTCCATGCCTAAAAGATATTGGAGAGAAATGATTTATTGGATCATCTGAATCATGGATAGGGGGAATGGAATTTGTTGAAGACGACTGCGATGATGCGGACACTCCAATTGACTGAACAGATTGTTCAGATGTTATGCTATTACTTTTACTACTATCACCACCACCAGCTACATCGTCCACACCTACTACAAATAAGTATAATAATCGGTGGCAATACTAATAATAATAATTATCATCAATATTTGTAAATAAAATACACGACTATTTCTACACAGGCTTGGAAAACATAAAATCATATGAAAATATCGAAGTATTTTATTTACATTTGCTGAAATGTTCCTTACGTTCATTATCACCAAGTTGACTTTCCGTTTCACAAGCGTCGGCCATTAGAATCTTTTTCATCTTGCGATAATTCAAATTGTCCAAATCTCTTACGGCGGCCTTAGTACGTGTTATTAGTTCTGTTATGACTAAAGGTGATCTAGGTCGGCTTAGAAATGGATGCTGAAAATTAATTAATCAGAATCAAAATCATGATGAAATTAAAGTTCATGCTCAGCAAAAGCAGAATATCACCATGCAAAACATGCTAGGAATTTTTAATTTATAAGGTCTTATTTACCGTGAGTAACTTAGCAGAGGTAGGTCGTTCAGTCGGATTCTTTTTGAGGCAGGAGTCGACAAATCGTCGGAAGACATCAGACCAATTCGAAAGCGGCTGCAATGACGGACTCTCGTTCTGTGCAATATGGTACAAGGCACTCATAGCATTCATATTGAAATAAGGAGGTTTCCGTTCAGCTAAAACAGAAATTAACAATAATCTTTCAAAACGTACGAAACAATTAAAACATTGTCTTACCCAATTCCACACATGTAATTCCTAAGGACCAGACATCCACTTTTCCATCATATTGCCCTTCATCCATGGCCAGGATTACTTCAGGAGCCTGTAGTAAAATTAAGTAAATAAATATTAAAATCTTATAATTTCTTCAAATTTAAACGTACCATCCAATATGGCGTCCTATCGAATTGAATATGCAAGTAAAATATAGAATATTGTTAAACACAATTTTGAAATTTAACGAATCGAGAAATCTTACTAACCCGACAAAACTATTTGCAGGGCACTGAATACTTGCTGATCCAAAATCAGCCAGTTTGACTGTACCATTTTCTGTAAGGAGAATATTGCCAGCTTTGACGTCTCGATGAATTCTTGCTAACGAATGCAAAAACACTAGTCCTCTCACGACACCTTCACAAATGGCAGCTATTTCATCCTCCTTTAAAGGCCTCTTGTGTACTTCAATGATGTCTGAGGCTGATCCAAGGCAATATTCCATAACCAACTAAAAGAATTTACAATAGTTGAGTTGAGATATGGAAATGAAATGACTTTGTTGAAAAACTTACCCATGCTGTATGATCTTTGAGGTAGCATCCCTTGTACTCAATAGTATTTGGATGTTTGATTAGCCGAAGAAACCGAATTTCTTTAAGAATATCTTGCCATTTATCTAATGACTGTTTTCCTGTATATGACATTTTCTTAATTGCTACTATCTCTTTGGTATCCTTGTTACGAGCAAAATAAACGGCACCAAAACTTCCATGACCAATCTCTCTTAAGTCTTCAAATATTCGTTCTGGGTCTTCACGATCAAATAGTTCCGCAATTTGTGGATCCTTTAAACTCCCAGGTCTAAAGTAAATATATTATTTAAATTTAAGTATATTTATACTAATTTATTAAATTACTTGAGTCTAGAGTCTAAAGGAACAGGTGGATGCATTGACGACCTAAATTTGAGCTGATTATATTCTTGATCCATTGTGGGTGCGGCAGCTAAGAGGAATCAGCTGAGAGACTGGAATTCCACAAAACGGGAGAGCTAAGAAGGGAATAGGTCACCTGTCCCTCTGCCCTCCCTTCTCTCTGACCTGATTTTCAATGTTCGTCAAATTAACTTCTATTATTGAATTCACTACTACTATTTCACTCTATGCTGTTGAGGAGGTCGATGAATGATTAACTAAGTCCAAACGAGTATTATACCCGTTTTACATAATATAAAATCTAACATTATTAATTCAATTCAAGTGATCTTTTGCTGAAAAAAAAACTGAATCCGTTCTTCTTTTTGAATGAATGATGATGCTGGTGATACTCTTCTTCTGAAGCTGATCTTGTCCTGTCCTGTGTGTAGTGTATCCCCGTTCTCGTTTTGTTGAGGTTTTTGGTTTGGTTGAGTTGAGGGAATAAATAAAAAGACAGAAGAGAAGGAAAAAGAAAGGGTTTTTTCTCTTCTCTCATGTGACTTTCACCACCGCCTTCGTTCATAAAATTGGAAAAAATAAACGTAAAAACCAAATCAAACACAAAAAAAAGTTTAAAAAAAACCTTTTTAGTAGCCTCATTATGTTGTTTGAGGCCTCAAAAATAAAAATAAAGATCCTCATTTTTTCTCATATTTATTCTTGAGCTTTCCAAGATGAATAAATTAAATATTATTGTTCGCAATTCGCATACAAACTCATTTCAGCTAACTTTATTATATTTTTGCCATATTATGACTATGATTTTTTTATTTCATTTATGAAATATTTATGAACAGATAAAGAAATATTAACATCAACAACACAACATTGATCTATTATTAATATTTTAGTTTTTGAAGTTTTGTTATAAAATATTTCATTTGGTTTCTATAATTAAAAATACGCTAGAGGCACATGTGATAGTGAAAGATTGTGTTTTAGCCAATGAATTCCTATTGAGTAAATTTTACTAAAATACACCACAGTGTGACCATGTGAGTAATTTGTTTTATGTTTATTCTTATTGATAAGTTGTGTAGTTTTTTAGTAATTCTCTTCTGATTCTTCGAGAAGTTTTAAAAGGCCGAGGAAAGAGGTTTTTCAAGTTCTCTTGTTTGTATTATTTTACGTGTCACTTTCTGCTGGTTTCGATTCTAATTTATTTCGTCCATAAAAGAGGACGATTGAAGATAAGGATTTAAATTCATTTGGTAAGTAATCCTTTTTCAATAAATGTTTCTCATTTATAATTAAAAGAATCCTTCGTCTCCTACTTTTAATTTTTTTAAAAGTAAACATGTTTTCCCATTTTACATTATAAAATATTAAATTCCAAACTTTTAACTTCTTTTCTTATGTTATGCGAAATATGGATTTACTGGACTTCCACTTTAGTGTTTAGTCAGTATTAGCCATTAGGGTTATATGGCTTCCATAGTTTCTGTATTTGCCTCAAGGCAAAGAATTTAAATAATCTGTTTCCTAATCTTTTCTATCTGTTGTGATTAGATAACCTTGCAGCGAAGTTTGAGCGAGAAATTAAGGAAGATGTCAAGAGGAAATGAATCCCGAGTCTACGTTGGAAATCTTCCCCCAGATATCAGAACTAAAGATATTGATGACTTATTTTTCAAATTTGGAAAGATTAGTCGAATTGATTTAAAAAATAAGCGTGGACCACCCTTTGCCTTCATTGAATTTGAAGATCATCGGTAAGTCTATATAATATTACTATTAAGAAATCTAACTAACATTTTCAACAAAATGCATCTCATAATTTATAAAAATGATTTCATATTACAGAGATGCTGAGGATGCCATTTCCAAACGTGATGGATATGATTATGATGGTTACAAGCTTCGCGTTGAGTTTCCAAAAGGAGGAGGTCGATCAAACGATTTCGATCGTCGTGGTGGTGGTGGTGGTGGTGGGCGTGGATTCGGAAGAAACGATGGTCGAGGTGGAGGCCGTCAACAAGCTACTCGTCGCTCGCACTATCGTGTCCTGATTTCCGGTATGATGTACTTTAACTTCCTGTACCTCTAAAATACAGTGAAATATTATTATTTTCTTGTCATGTAAACAAGAATTTGGAGAGATATTTTGATAGGATGAAAGAAAAGCAATTCACACTTCAGCGTGGGAAAATGAAATGGAAAGGTGCTTTTGGAAATCCTTGGCTGGGGTGATAACTTTTAGAGGAACTGAGTACCGCTCCTGTTCTTTCATTGGACGAATTTCTATGAGGAAATTGACAAATTCATTCGTTTTTCTTAAACTTCGTTTGGCTATTTTTCAATGATTTGTGATGTGATCGTGTTCGTGAGGTGTAGGGTTTAGGAAATGGTCTCATATTGTTTGGACGCATACGCATTGAAGTTTCATTGGGATTTGGATTGGATTATTTTGGATTAAAAGGAAAGGAATTGTTTTTCGAACGGATGGAACATCCTGTCCATTCAGTGTCTAGAATTCACGTTAAACTCTTGAAAAGGAGGAGTAATTGAGAAATCTACCTGCTACCCTCTCCTTAGACTGTTGTTGTATACCTGTACTATCTTCTACAACAGTCTATCTAGTCGAACCGATCACTTAAATTTAATAATAACATTGAACTCATATTCTCCAAAAAAAATTAAGTCAAATCCAATTAATTGAATATTCATTGGACTAACTTAATCCTTCCGGGCGGGCGGGCAAGAGTAAAACAGGACAGCACTTGGAATGACTGACTGTTGGATTTGACTAAAGAAGTGGAAAGGATTCGTTGTAAGTTGGGATTTTTAGTGGCTCTGAATGGAGAATGATTGGTCTCAAAACTGAAATATTCCCTTATCCTTAACATTAACGTCCTAAACCTTAAATTTAATTATTGATAATATACATGTATAAACTTTTAATTTAAATTACGAACAGGACTTCCAGCTAGCGGAAGCTGGCAGGATCTCAAAGACCATATGCGTGAAGCTGGAGATGTTTGTTATGCAGACGCTTACAAGGATGGAACAGGTGTTGTTGAATTCTTGCGTTATGAAGATATGAAATACGCTGTCAAGAAATTGGATGATTCTAAATTCCGTTCTCATGAGGTAAAATTTCAAACTCTGATTTTAATTAATTAATTATTATTAACAATCTTTTGTTTTCTAATACAGGGTGAGAGCGCTTATATTAGTGTTCGAGAAGATGCATCAGCTAGTCGTGGCAGTGCTGGTGGTGGTGGTGGTGGAGGAGGAGGAGGAGGAGGTGGAGGCCGACGTTCTAGATCACGGAGCCGCAGCAGTTCTCCAGGTGGCTACAAAGGTGGATCTGCGAAAAGATCCTATTCACGAAGTCGCTCACGTTCTCCTCTTGATCGTCGTTAGATTACTCAACCAAGATGCCACAATTCAGTAAAGATGAAGAAGTTGCGTTAATTTTGTTTCACTATTATTTTCCTTTCACAATCAGGCTATACAAATTCACAATACTGAGGAGGTCTTATTTATTTCTTAAAACTAAATCATTAACAGTCCAAAAATCACAATTGGTATAATTATATAAATCATGTGGCTCCATTTATTTCTTTAACTTTCAATTCCTAAAGACTTCCCCATCTATTAGTATAAATTTTTGGGCAATTTATATTTTATATAGTATAAGATAAAATTACTGAGAGTAATAATTATAATAAAATGAGTAACTGAATTTATTTAGTAACCAAGAATATTTCTTTTTCTTTAATTAATTCAAACTTTGGTTTAGACCGGATGAATTCGTTTCCGCTTCATATAAGACATGGTGTAATATTAACAATCGTTGCATTTTTTTGGTAAAGCATTCAGGAAAACCGTAACACTTTATTAATTTACCGTTGTTTCATTTCCTTCAAAATGGATTCTTTGGTTTGAAAAATTCATAGAATTTTAAAAATTAGTTTTCCTCCTTTGATGTGGTTTTCTACAACTTGAACTTGAATAGAATTTTTCCTGGTTTGATTCCGAATATCCTGAATTCTAATAACGGAAACTTCTTTCATTTTTAATAGCTTTGAAGTTAAAATTATTTTTTTATTCGCCTAGTCGAATTTTTGAAGCTTGATGAGTTCCAATTCCAAAATGGACAGTACGACACAAAGTAATTTTATGTACCTTTTTGAGCGTTTAGGTGAACCCTTGTATATGGGACCAAGGGGAAACCAAAATGTTTACTATATGGTGCCAATGGGTCCAAACATGGTTAGTAAAAATCTAAAAGTTAATTAACATTCAGTTAAACATGTATAAAATTATATTATTAAAACTAGGATGACAAAACTATGTCGGCGTCAGTTGAAGTCAGACGGAGCGGTCCCGTGTCAAAATATAGTGTTAATATTAACCAACCAAGTACAATGCCAGATTTGTCAACCATCGGTCGTCTCTGCTCAAAAAGTACTCTTTTCTCGTATTTTTCGGAGCGACATTTGGATGCAGCGGTTCAGCTGAAGTCAATACTAATGAGTGAGTAAAACGCCTAAATTTCTTTTTAACTTGAAAGCATTCATTTAATTTAAATTCTTTTAGATCAAAAAACGAGAGATAATTTTTTGAGTATGAGTGCCGTATGTCGTGATCATCCAATGGTGAATCCCCATTTATGGCTTTATGCTGTTTCGTCTTGCGCACTTGAGAGAAAAGATATGCGAGGCTTCAAGATTCCAGCATTTGTAGAGATTTGTCCCGATATGTTTATAACACCAAGTGCTTATAGATTGGCTCAAAAAGAGGCTGAAAAAGCACCTGAATTTCGAGTAATACTTTATAAATCCAGAAATTTCTTGCTTTTAAATTGCAATTGAAGTGAAAATTTATGTTATACGTAAAAGTTAGATAAGTTGAAGCATTTCTTAGGTTAGGGATGGTATATATTGAGTATTCACAATTACAATACAACTCGATTGCAATTTTAGTTTGAAATCGTTTCCGTTTGCAGAACATGTTGTAAACATAATGTTGAATATTTTAGAAAAAGATTGAGGTAATAATGCCACAAAGGAATGACTTGAATCCCGAAAGTTCTCTGTCATATTTTCGTGAAGATATCGGAGTAAGCAGAGTTAACACTGAAATTGCTTTAAAAGTTTAAATAAAAAATCATTCTTTATTAATCATAGTTGAATTCTCACCATTGGCATTGGCATTTAGTATACGATAGAAGAGCTAAACGTGGAGATCGGGATAGGTAAAGCATATTCATAAGTTAACCAATTAATGTTAAATTATGTTCAGCTACAGAGGAGTTTTTTATATTTTCAGAAAGGGAGAATTGTTTTATTATATGCACAATCAACTGTTAAGAAGGTATAATTATAATATTTATAAATCAAAAGTTAATCTTAAACTATTATAATTTCAAGATATAACACTGAGAGATTGGGAAATAATCTTGGACTCACACGAGCATTAAATATTGATGAAGATAATATACCAGAAGGATATTTCCCAAAACTGTATGTTTAACGACTAGAAATGAGATTCAGAAAGCTAAACTGTGTTTTTAAGGTATGATACAAACTCTGGACAAGTATGGGGAACTAGGCAATCAAATTCTAAACTTGTGGTACGCAACAATATCAATTCGGTCAAGTGTAGGGAGCATATTGAATTTCACCCAAATTGGCCACGAAATCGCTAATCAACAAAGAGAAACCCCAAATTTGACATGGATTTTATTTCAAAATACTTGTTCGTTTACGAAACAATTTCTGAAAAAGGCATGGATTGTCTGGAAAATTTCGGAAATGAGCAATTATGTTTGTCAATTTCAAAATATTTTAATGTGAATTTCTTTCCTTTATTTTTGAGAAAGACGATGATCATTATTAATTTTTTTTATTTTGGAAATCCGTAAATTCTTCCAATTGAATTCTAAGTCCGAAGTCGGGCTGCTGGCTGGGGTTGTTTAATTAAAGTTTTTTTAAACAGGATATTGAAAGAGTCGGAGATTCGACTGCTAAAG
The DNA here is from genome assembly GCA_034699725.1 of Friesea truncata. Lineage (NCBI taxonomy): Eukaryota > Metazoa > Arthropoda > Collembola > Poduromorpha > Neanuridae > Friesea > Friesea truncata. Next base: position 1,191 of record JAQGCN010000099.1, on the reverse strand, counting down.
TTCAAGATTTACGTACTTGGGTATAATTACTGATCTATGACTTTTGGAAGATAATCTTTAATAAATTCTGTATTTACAGAGGGATCGTATTCTTGAAGCGATTGATGTAGGATTCGTTCTGGATGTAAGTATACAAAAGTTGCACAAGTTAATTTGAAAATATTCTGTAAAAAATTATTTATTCAGAAAAATCGCACAAGGATTCCATTAACCATTGACGTCTTAGGAGACATTGTTGGTATGATAAATCCCAAACAAGGTATATTATATTTGATAGCAAAAATTTTCCAAAATTAGAACCATCCATGTTAAGTCCAAATGAAACATTTTACGGGGGGTTGCATGACACTGGACATGACATACTCCGTGAGTTATATGCTTAATTTTTAAAAAAAAAGAAACATAAAAATTGCAATTTCAATTTAGGATTTGCTCACGATCCGAAAAATCATCATGGGGTAATTAATTTGATAAATTATTACTAATTAGAAAATTGTGAACGATTATATTTATTTAATTAACCTTAACAAAATGCATTATTTAAGTTGATGTTTTTGTTTTTAGGAAAATATGGGTGTCATTGGTAAAATTATTAATTTTAATTTATTTTTGTATAAGTATTCCTCCTTAATATTTCATATTAATTTATGTTCCTTAACAGGTTCTGTATCAACAGCGATGCGTGATCCATTGTTCTACAGGTAAAGTCAATAACTTTGAAAGCATTTTACGCTACACATTTTATATATGGTTTAGATGGCATATGTTTGTTGATGAAATATTTGAAAAACTTAAATCCAATATGCCTCCATATAAACTTGAGGAGGTGTGGTAATTAGTATTAAGAGAAATATAATTGTTTAGTAATATTTTTGAAAAAATTCCAGCTAATTTGGGATGGAATTGAAGTATCAAAAATATCAGTTAAATCCTCCGAATTCGGAGGACAGCCAAACATTTTATATACCAATTGGCTTCAGAGCGATGTTGATCTTGCAAGAGGTGTAGATTTCGGACGTCGAGGCCCAACGAATACAGGCAATTTTTAATTTAAAAGAAACTACGTTTTCTAAAACCGAAGCACCTAAAGACCTCTAAAAAATCTACCTCTACCCTAATTACCTCTACCTAATCTACCTCTAATAAATGTACCTCTACTGAATTTACCTCTAACGAATTTACCTCTACTTG
>JAQGCN010000098.1:0-45551 GCA_034699725.1 Friesea truncata | reverse complement strand
TCGTAGAAGCGTCAAGTTCTTATCAATCAAGCGTCAAGCGTTTTTCCGTTGGAAGCTAACCAGTGCGATTGGGCCCTTACTTATACTTAGTAACAAACATTTTTGCTTTTCAAAAAAAATTTTTAAACCTAAACATTTTTATTTATCTTTTTTAGCGTCGAAAAGGTCAAGAGCGGATAGTCGTGATGACCGCGATGCTGATCAAAGTTCCGGTTCGAGTCAGGGGCGAGGAGGAGGAGGTGGTGGACAGCGTGGCGGTCGTAAAAAGAGGGAATGGCTGTCACCAGAAGATTTTCTTAAAAAAGTACGAGAAGAAAAAGAAGCAGATATTGAAGCTGAAAAAAGAAGCTTTGACAACATTCGAACCTGTCCAGAAACAGTTATTTCGACAACTGGAGCAGCAGGAACTGAGCTCCACTCACTAATCGCCAATTTCTTCAAGCTCAAATCAAAAGGCAATTGGATTTTAAACAACTATCATGTTGATTTTGCGCCTGAGGTAGAATTGACCCATGTCAAAAAGACGCTATTAAAAGCTCACAACGAAAAACTGGGCGGTCACATTTTTGACGGAGCCCAACTTTTTACTCCTCAAGAATACAGTGCAGATGTAAGTTATAATTTTAAAGTGTCATTTTGATTAATTTTAATTTAATTTTACTTTTCCTTTGTTTTTTAGAATTTGGAATTTCATTCGAAAGTAGAAGGTGGTGATGGTCAAGTCAAGATTACTTTGAAGCATGTTGGAACAATTGAACCTGGCAATGTTCAATACCTTCAAATATTTGCCATCATAATCAGGAATTGTCTCCGAATTCTTGGCCTGGATGAACTAGGTCGAAATTTTTTCGACCGGAGAAGATCCATCAATCTCCGGGATCACAGACTTGAAATTTGGCCTGGATACACCACATCTATCAGAAAACACGAAGGAGGAATCCTCCTAAACATGGACTTAGCTCACAAAGTTCTCAGAAACGAATCTTGCTTGGACAAGATTTCGTCGTTACATTTTGATCAAAATAGAATCAGGAGAGAACTTGTTGGGCAGGTTATAATCACACATTATAACCGTAAAACGTACAAGATTAATGATGTTGATTTCGACAAAACACCAGAAAGCACATTCAAGCAGGGCAGAGGAGATCAGGCAAAAGAAATCACCTTCCTGGATTATTATTCACAACGATACCCGGAACACAGAATAACTGAACGTAATCAGCCATTGCTCGTCTCACGGCCTAGCCGAAAAGATCGTCATCGTGGACAAAAAGGTAACATTCTCCTGATTCCGGAGCTTTGTAACATCACTGGATTGTCTGACGATATGTTGAAAAATTTCAACCTGATGAAAGCGGTTCACAAGGAGACTTCGAAGCCACCACACGCTCGTATTAAAACCATTAGTGATTTCGTAAGACGGCTTTCTGATAATACGGAGGTAATAAATAATAAAACTTAAAAACTTTTATTTCAATTAATCACAATTTGAATTATACTAGGTAAAACGCATACTCAAACAATGGGAGTTGTCGCTTGAGTCAGAAATGGTTCCGTTACCAGGCCGTATTCTCCCTGGTGAAAAGTTGTCCATGATGGTTCGGGAAAGTCCGCAAGAATTTATGGCAGACGATAAAGGGGACTGGACGAACAAATTAAGAGGTATTTTAAAATTTATATTTGGCCAATTTAATATTAAGTTTTGGATTTTTTTTAAGATATGCAAATGTATTCCTCTGTGCACTTGAAAAAATGGGCCATCGTTTTTCAAAGCAGGGACCACAGTAGTATTGGAAATTGGATCGGTGACATGAAGTTCGTATCAAGAGCATTGAACTTCCGATTTAATGATCCAGAAATGTAAGTTAAATTACTGTTCTTTTTTAAAGTCAACTGAGTAATTAACAGTAATTATTAAGCATCGCATATTAACGAATAACGAATTATTTTCAAATGCAGGATACATTTAAAAGGGGATGCGAGAAATCCTAAAACCTACAGTGATGCTGTCACTGATACAATTAACACAATGAAAGATTGTCAATTAATCTTTGTTGTTCTTCCCACGGAGAATGATAAGGAGTGTTACAAAACCGTCAAAAAGTCATGTAATATTAGCTATGGAAGTAAGTTTATATACAAAAATATTCTAAAAGATCTTTGAATTTAATCTAATTTAAATTTTTTAGTTCAATCTCAATGTTTCAAGTCAAAGAATTTCTTCAATAAGAAAGGTATAATTTATTGCATTAAAATATTTTGTATTTTTATTAATTGACAAAATATTTTTAGGATTGAAATCAATCGCCACAAAAGTCGTTATTCAGATGAATGCTAAATTAGGGTAAGTCAAGGATTTTTAAAACTAATTTGTATAATTAAAATTTGGTTTTTCTTAAATAGGGGTGCTCCTTGGATTGTCAAAAACCCATTCAAACAATCGGTAAGTCCTTCTTTAAACACATTTTAAAAAAAAATTCTTACGATTATAATTTTATTTAGCACACCACAGTAATTGGTTTTGATGTACACCATCCTGGAAAAGGACAGGGCAAAGGATCTTGCTCAATGGGAGCAATGGTGGCTACCACCAATAATACTTTCTCCAGATTTTACTCCACGGTCGCTACACTTGCAGATAGAAATAATATGTCTGACCACATGAGCTCTGAATTTCTAAGTAAGTAATATAATTATAAATTAACCGAGCATGACATAATGATAATTAACAAACTTCTTAGAGTGTATTTTGGCGTACCAAAAAGTGAACGATCAAAATCTTCCTGATCGCGTATTTTTTTACCGTGATGGTGTTGGCCAAGGAGATCTCGAGTACGTTTATAACGTCGAGATTAAAGCCATGGAGGTAAGGCAAAACAATTTTGGGTTTGTCAACAAGGAATTGAATATTTCCAATATTTTTCAGGACTGTTTGAATCAACTGTACGGAGAGAAGCCATACTCCTTCAACTTTATTGTCTGTACAAAGAAAGGTAATGCAAGAATATTGTCAAATGAAAGAGGATCCGTTGACAACCCGGCCCCAGGAACGGTTGTCGATTCCGTAATTACTCTTCCACAGAGGTAAGACTGCGAGTAGATTTTAATTGGTTTGAAAAGAATTATCATCATAATTTTATTTTAGATTTGATTTCTTCCTCATATCTCAACAAGGACGATTTGGTCAAACTGTGAGCCCATCTACTTACAACGTACGGATATTTTACATTTTTGATTTGATGTATTGATTAATTTTTATTTTTTTAAACGTCTTTAGGTACTCAAACTGGAAGACAAAATGAGTCCTGATAGAATTCAACAATTCACCCATAAATTAACTCACCTTTATTATAATTGGAGTGGAACAGTAGCCGTCCCAGCCGTGTGCCAATACGCACGTAAGCTATCCCTTTTGTCTGGAACTGTCTATGGAAGCGATAATTATCGTGTCCACGATAACTTGGCCCATTATCTCTATTTCTTATAAATGGATTCAATTGTTCACTGTTAAATTGAGTAAGATGCTTAAAACTAACAAGTTCAACATAATTTAGAAAAATAATCAAAAGAATAATTGTATTTTCTAAGGTTTTACATAATAATTTACTTAATTTTTCTATATTATTTTTATTAGTTAGTTATTAGTTGAGTTGAGACTTGTAAAAACGAATGGCAGCGAAATTAATTATTACATGACTTACTTAACGTAAAGGTTAAAATGTATTTGTAGAAATGTTTCTGACTACTTGGACACACTGCACTGCCGTCAGTTTAATATTATAATGTATTAGTTCATAAAAATTATTATTATTTTGATTAATTAATTATCAAAACTCACAATCATAAATTGTGTTCCATTATTATCGAAAGTTTTCATTAATTTGTTAGTTATTGTTAATTACTCAAATTAATTTAGTTAAAAATTATTATAGAATTCTTCATTGCATTAATAAAATTTTGAGCTTATGTTCAAAATAATTGTTGTTTTGAATTCTCTCATTTTGATTAAGGTTGATTGATTGATTTATGATTATTTGATAACGCATTTCTTGTAAAATATTCATAAACAGAGAGTTTTTTTTCCAGAATTTATTGAAATTTTTGTTCTTTCTTAATTTATCAAAATATTTGTTAAAATGTTGGTAAATGCTCAGCATCAGCATTATTTTATACTCCATGGCGGCGGCGGCATCATCGCCGTGGCGACTGTTGGTGTTGCAGTGGTGGATTTTTGCAATAACTTTAAAATTGTTTGTTGTTCTCCCAAAAATGTTTTTTCAAAAATTACAAAACTTCAAATATTATAAAACTATAAATTTTTAATGAGTACAAAATAATCATTGTTTCACACAAGTTTAGTGTTATCTATCAGTACCACGTATACAAACGATGACATCGTCCTTAGGTTCTTACCAAATCCCCGAATGGTAAAATATAAAATATTTTTTAAGTATTTCAATTCCTTGTATTTGTATTATACTGTCATTTTGCCTTACAGGGCCGACATTCCCCCATCAGGGCTACATCTTGATGTTATGAAGATTGACAAGCTTTTTCAAGTAATAATCAATAATCTTCTTACTTGGCATAATGAATGGCGCTTTCATCTTTTTTGTTTTCCTTTAGAAAGTAATGGTGGATCAAAAGAAATTTTACTTATTCGGAAGAAATCCACATCAGAACGATATATGTATTGATCACGCATCTTGCTCAAGGGTTCACGCATGCCTCATTTATCACAAACATTTAGATCGTGCTTTTCTCGTTGACTTAGGAAGCAGTAAGATGTCATTTTAACTATGTGAACATTTTTCGAGTTTAACTAAATTCTATTTTATAGCTCATGGTACATTTATTGGTAATATGCGTCTGGAGTCTCACAAACCTACACAGCTCCAATTAGACTGTCGCTTTCATTTTGGTGCATCCACTAGACAATATGTATTACGGCAAAGGTAAACTAACTTGTCGTCCTTAGAGACATTTTAACAGTTACGTTACTGCGATTGTGAATATAGGCCAATCAATACGTCTCGACCAGTCATTCATGAACTGGAGCGTTCGATGTCGGATAATGATGGAGGTCTGCTAGGGTTAGCAGAGCAAGATATCGAACTTGATGTAAGTTCAGTTCATTCCTTTACACATAATTATTTGCACAACAACAAGCCGTAGCCATTTCTTCAATTTAATAACTTTGCTTTTTTGTGGTTTAGAATTTAACAGAGTACAACACTGCTAATAATAAGCGGATCTCCATGCTTGGAATCATCGACGATGACAAGCCCAAGAAGAAGAAGAAAAAACTTACCGTGCACTTTAATGATGAAGAAGAAATCATTAATCCTGAAGATGTGGATCCAACCATTGGAAGATTCAGAAATCTAGTGCAGAGCACTGTGATCCCTTCAGCTAAAAAGGTGAGCTCTGACTTGAAATCAAAAAAGCATAAGCTAAAGTAAGCATAAAGTTTTTTGACTGGCTTTCAATGCTCTTAAACTTTCGTAGCCAGAAGTCTGTCAACTCGTTTGATTGAGAATGCTTAAACCACTGCTTTCGTTCCTCACCTAAACCTTATAAATTCTTGCTACGTAATAACTAATAAACTAACAATTAAAAATGTTCCCTTTCGTTCGATTTGTGGTATGATGTCATATTAATTTAGTAAGCATCTGTGCACATTATTTTAATTTAAAATTTATTTTGCTTGCTTTAAATGGATATTGAATATTGTTGAGGATAATAAACTTATTAAAATTTTAAACACAACAGCGGCCGAAATTGGGCACCGGTCTTGTGTCACATCCTCCAGTTAAGCATCATTTAGTCCCTAAAGTAAGCCTTTACGAAGACTTCCAAGTCGAGGCTACAATAGCCACACCTTACTTCACAACACTTTCAACAAAATTAGGAATGACAGTTCCCAATCCTGCTCCTTCTGTTGAAAAGATTGAAACACCACCACCACCACCAATTGTATCATCTACTCGACCTAATCTTGACTTTAATCAAGAACCTAAAAAGAAGAAATATGCAAAAGAAGCATGGCCAGGCAAAAAACATGGTAGTAGTCTCTTAAGTTAGATTAATAATTGACTTTTATGTTTAATTTCATAAATACTTTTTAAAACTGTTGTTGTTCTCATGAAGCTAAGATTGCGCTTAGAAAACATTTAGTTAAAAATTCTATTTATTAACCAGCTTAAATTTGTTAAGAACAGTTTTTAAATATTTTTATGATTTTGACAAAAAAAATGTAATTAAAAGTAATAATGGCGTACATGCACTTTTGTTAAATTATTTTTTAAAAGATGTGTCTTATAATATTATAACTTGATGTACAAAAATATTGTAAACAAAGAGATTTTTTATAATGAATCACGGAATGTTTCAGAAGTTTCATCCGAAGGAGCGTAGAGATGTCTATTTGAACTGGATCGAGATTCGTTTCGTCTCCTGGATTTTCGCTTCTTTGCCAAAGTATGAAGACTGAAGGATGCAACAGCGATTGAAATTGCTTGAACAAATAATAATCCAACACCAATTCCAACCCAAGTGGATTTCCGAGATCTGAACCAGTTTTGAAGTTCTGTACTACAACTGGCCTAAGAATAGATCAATAATTAGCAAATATCGTCTTGTATTTTCATTAAGAATGAAATAATCTTCCAAATTATTTTTTCTAATTATTAAATTAACATTACTTGTTTGAGACGTTTCTCTCCCTGATGTATTTCATAACATGAAGGATCCAAATGAAAATTATTATCTGCAAATTCCTTTGGTCCTTTAAAACCGCAACAATTCAGCTAAAAATAATAATATATTATTAAACAATCAATTAACTCACTTTTACAAATAAAATTTCCTTACAGAAGATTGAATCATATTTCTCGTCCCTTGATTCACTTCCAACCATCCATAGCGAAAAATATCTTCCAACTGTAACGAAAGTAAATTCATTTTTTAGAAATATTTAAAAAATACTCTTAATTTTAATTTTTTAGCAAAAATTCTAGTGCAAATTAAAACTATTTAAAAACTGTAGGGGGGTGACTTTAGTAACCTAAACGCATGATTCCTTATTGAATGTGTTAAGTATTTTACAATTGAATGGCGAACTAACGCCATCATCCTTGCCCCTGCCTCTGCCCCTGCTGCTTCAAATTATTGTCCTTTTTCATGCTCTAATGACGCTGGTAGTCTTAATTTAAAAATTATTATTGTTGGTGAAGCATTCAGTGTAACTGATTAGAAAATAAGAAGATGCATTGTGTATAAAGTATTGAAGATTACTCGTTCGTATATAGAAATCAAGTTGAAGTTTACAAATGACATGGACTGCATAAAATAAATCCAAGTTATCACTTTAATGATTTGAATAATTTTAAAATTGTCATTTGTAATAAATTATAAGATTGACTAAATTGGAAATATTTCATAAAATTGAGTCATATTTTTGAAAACAGGAAGTTGTAATTTTACCTCAATTCTTAAAGCCGCAGCAGTAAGACCCAATCCAATGGTAGCCATAATGGTCACAATCGCAAAGACAATGAACTAGAACAAAGGAAATTACACGTAGTTATGAATTATTGTTATTATTTCAAGTCAACAATAGACCAAAGGCAAAAAATAGTTAAACATGTATTTAAGAATTCGTTTTCTCTTTTTAAGTTCCATTTCTCTTTCTTTGTGGGAAAGGTTTTTTTATAATTGATTCAGGAAGTATGAATTTATAAAAGTCAAATAATATAATTTAATTAACTTACCATCCGAATAATGCATGGTGTCTCACTTGCTCCAGCGACCCATCCCACAAGACCCGTAAAGAAAAATGTAAATCCAACGCTTATACAAATGTAGGTCAAAATCTTGTACAAAACAATATTAAATTAATTAAAATTAAAATCATTTTTGATTGGATTTCATTTATTGAATAACTTTGATTATTTGGATGATTTTGTGATTATTTTTAGAAGATTCATTTTATTAATCTCCCAACTCAATCGTTTCATCCTTTTGCAATTCATGAAGAGATCAATAGCTTAATAAAACCATGTCTAATTTTGTTTTCACTCTGACTTGAACTTTCAGCTTAGAAACTTTAGAGTTCATTTTATAACTTTAAAAAAATTATAATTGAATGAAATTTTTTAAGCTCTCGATATTTTTTATAAATATTTTCGGTTAAGAAGAAAGTAGGCTGTCATTTTTAATTGGTTGGACAAGTAAAGTGTTTTATGACACATGCTTGAGGAGGTGTGATTTTTTTAACACTTTTCATTATTTTAACTTCTTGAGAAGTTCATTAATATTTAACTTAAAACATGAGAAACATATCAAATTGACATTAATAACAAGTGTCCTAGTTTCTGCGTTCTGTACCTTATTTTTCCAATCTAGTACGATTTTAAATTGAGATAAAAAAGTTGTAATTTAAAGAGCAAAGTGTAACGTACATCACCGAGAGCTATTTGGCAATAATAATAACTTCATTGTTAAAAAGGAGGCCTTGAAAATACTATTCCCAAGTTTAAGAAATTTTCAAAGGAAATGAATAATAATATGAGTTCAATGAAAGAAATTATGAAAACTTTCAATTTCTAAAAGAGATTTTAATTACCAAAGTTCCAGACTGAAATCTTTGAATTGAAACGGAAGTAGATAAAATCCAGGCAACGTAACCAATTATAATGCATCCAGCCAACTGAAAAAAAAAGAAATATTATTAATTCTTCCAAAATTACTCTCCAAATCTTATAATTCATCTGCAAGTAACAACACAAGGCAAAGATAGCCAATATGAAGGAGGAGATGTAAACGGAAGTATGGACAATGAACTTCCTCGTAAATTGTTGGAAAGGTGAGATATATTCTTCTTGGGAATAATTTAGAAGTTAAGATGCGTGTCTTTAATTTTCATATGAATTTGTTAACAATAATAATCATAGACACGCGAGTGAATTGTTTACATTTCAATTGACAGAAGAAAGAAGACGATGTATGTGTAAGCTTTCCATTTCATTCTTTGTTAATAATTAAAATGAGTTCTATTGAATTCAAAAATCATTTCCGTTATGAAGACAATATTTCATAACGCTTTAATTTAAGATTCGACTATGAAATTGGTAGAATGTGACATTTCGTAATAAAAGAACAATTGAAATATTGTGTTTGATCTCCGTGTAATTGATAGATGCCATTAAAAATCATCTTCATGGTTCTAAATTCTAAAATTTAATCCCTGTCACAGGTCATATCATTTTTGTCATCATTCACCCGCCCTTTAATTCATGGCTATGCGTAAAAATAATTTTAAATTAAATTCTTCAAAATTTGATATGTGATGCAACCTACTTTAGCTTTTTTATTGTTAAAGACATAATAACGTTTAAGGGGAGTTAAAAGAAATTTTTCGGATAATAATTTTCAATTTCAATCCTAATTTTATGGATAATCCAATTTCATAGTCCAATTTTGTTTCTAACAGTTAATGTTTCTTAATAATTTTTATTCAAAATATGTTAAAGTGGAAATTATTTTTCAATTTGATTGACTTGTAAGACTTATGTATAAAATATATCAACAGCATGAAATATTGATAATTAGAACTCTCACTTTTTCATATTTGTTCTCACAATGCTAAAAAATAATTTCTCTAAAATTTCAATAACTAAAAAAAAATTTCATTAAAATGAGTACAGAAATTTTGTTTTTATGAAAAATATTCTAAATATAAAATATAATTTGTCAAATTAATTTAATTGTTCTTCTTACAAATGTCGTAACCGAGAGGGCTGTTAGACAATGTCCAATCCATCCGATATGACTCTGCTTCATCCTGAGAAATTACAATGTAGACATAGATGCTTCTTAATTTATGGAATCCTTATTCCATGATATACGAAAGTAATTTTCATAATAATTTTTGGATACACTTTTATAGAGATTATACTGGAGAGATTATAACACAACTTAAACAACACAAATCCACGATATAGTTCTAAACATACAAGAAGTTTTTTTTGAATAATTGGAAATAAAAGTTTGTAAGAAGAAGTGTTAGTTAGTAGAATGTTTGTTAAGATGATGAAGTACTACTGAAGTCCATCCACGAACTGACTGAACTACTGATCCCAGAAACCTATGCTTCTGAGAATAAGCGGAAGGAACTCATCCGAAGCAAGCAAGTTCCTCACAGAAGGTCTTCTTCAGAGAAACAAAACAGCAGAAAGTTCTTCCAACCAACAATAACCCCCTACTGTCCTACTTCACTTCTTTCTTCCTTTAATTATTCATCCAAAGACACAATAAATAATAAGAGAAATAATTCTTATATTTTATTAAGATAAATCAATTTCACCTCTTGGAAATTACACTTTCTTCTAATGTGAAAAAGTAAATTAAGAAGAACTAACTACAATATTTTAAACTAAATTTAACTTTCAAATATCCATATTCTCTTATTATACCAAACACCAACTTAATTAAAGTAAATATCTTAATTTCGAGTATATACGAATAATTGCGTTATTCAACTTCGGTATGGAGAGTCCAGCAATGCATAAATTTAGCTTTCAGAGAATTCATCATACTAAAATTAAACTTCAAACTAACATTTTTTTTATAACTTTAACTTGGATAGAAATAGAAAATAATTTGGGAAAAGGCACTGTACTGTAATTTATGCTTTTTCAGTAATTAATAAGGAATCCAATAATTAAAAACATATAGTTAAATTCCACTAACTTTTCTTCTTCAAGACAAGCACACGTTAGAATTAAATAGTACATGTTACCACTTTACTTAAAGATTTAATTAATATTTTGATGATGGAGATTGACTTACGCCGCGTATGGATCACATCTTCTCTCCGTGTACATTTAAATTTTGGTTGAATTCGATTCTGGTTAGAAAAGATACTTAACTTTATTCGAGTTTGACTTCATTTGTCACTGCATCGTGCGTGACAAATGCAAAACTACTGGATGAGGAGGAAAGTTGTTCGCTGGATCGACGTGAGTGTTGACCTGATGAATTTGGTCCAACTCGCCGCATTTCTTCTTCATACTAAAATCATGTATTGTTTTTGTTTAAACTATTTACACATTTAAAATAATTACTATTGTACCTCAGATAGAATTCGTTTTTGATCTTCTTCGGAAATGTGGACGATATCATTGCCACCTAAAAAGAGTAGAGTAAAAGATAAGAATCTTCTTCAGTATTTTAAACTTTGAGAATACTTACTCGCTGATCCAGTAGGGCTCTCAGATTCCCTTCCAGCCTCAATTTTTGGTTTCTGTTTTGCTTCCAAAGCTTCTTTTACTGCAATATTTTCTTCTTCAATTGTAATCAAATGTACTTGGTAATAAAATCTGTGCCAAAAAACTAAATGTGTAACTTTTTCTGGAACTAATTGAGAATAGTGAAGCTGCAGATGAGGATTGTTATTCAACCATTCGGTCATTTCAGAGCTCTTTGTTTCCAAATCAAATTTTGACATCCACGCATCATAATCATCCAAATCATCAGGATCTTCGAGAAATACATTCTCATTCATTGCCAAAGAATGAATTCTTGCCTAAAACGTTTAATTATGAAATTATATATTGCTTTTACTTAATAACTCAGTAAAACATACCTCAATTCGGCTAATGATCATGTGATGGCCATCTTTACCCACGAGAATCGAAGTTTCGTCATCATCATCTGGCTCAACTCCAAAAATTGAACTGACCTGTCCAAGAATAGTGGTCATTGTTTCCCCAACGGTTTCAGCTGCAGCTTTTGCAGTGTCTTCAAGTTTAAGCTTATCTTTCAAATCCCTACTCGCTTCTTGAATAGATTCTCCAAATTCGGAAATGTCCTGCTTCAAGTACTGAAACATTTCCGAGCTCTTGACTTTGGCAGACTCCAGTGATTTCGAGAACCAGCTTGAGCTTGCTTGGTTTAAAAGTCCAGTAGTCCATGTTCCCCAGCTTTCTGAAGGGAGATCAACCGATGCAGAAGAAGATGGAGCAGCAGCAGCAGCACCATCAACACTACGTTCTTCGTCACCAGCACCACTGGTACTAACGTCTTGCTGAGCTTGTAAATCTTTTAAATGAGGGTTTCTAGGAGTGAAATAAAATGTATTAATGTTGTAGGTTGGAGTAAGGTAGTGGTGGTATAGCTTTCCCCGACTTTCACCTAACATTGTGGGATTAAGTGTCCTGTTCCTGTTAGGTGAAAGTACGGAGGCAGCATGGGAGGCAGCACGGGAGGCAGCATCTACCACCACTACCTTACTCCAGCCAATTTTGTATTAATGTGATTTAATATAAATAGTCTCTAATAATTAAAACAAAGAACTTACTTCCTTCCATCCTTCCGGGAGGAAGTGGAATTCGTAGATTTAACTTCATCCTTTTCCATTTTAAATTCAACTTGTAATATAGATGAAATAATCAATTTTAATAAATCATTGAAAATTTAAAACAAAAGATCAGTTTATTTTAAGAATCAGCTGATTTCAACTAAAAACCAGTTCCTTTCTCCTCTGCTCTTTTGTGTTGTGTTGTGGTGAAAAAAGAAAACAAACAAAAGGAAATGAAAGAGGCGGAGTTTAAGTTGGACTTTCTGGGTCTACTTTCTTATGATTTATTTATGGTAAAATTATAATAAAAATAATACAAATATTTTCATAATTTTTTATTTCTAATAAATAAATATTAAAACTTATAAAATATTTTTACTGAATTTTTTCATGAGATTTTTATGTTTTGTAAGATTATTAATTTAAGTTGAATTTATCGCCATCTATGTATGCTATTTCTTTAATTTCAAATTACACGTCTCATCGCACAAAAATTCAAGTTTTTAGACCGCTGTTTTAAAATAAATTTTTTCATCTTATTGACAACTGTTCACTCACTTCTTTTTTCATTTTCTCTCGCTTTTTTTAAAGTTTTTTTAAAATCGGTAATTGGTGAGAGTGATTAGAAAAGGGTAGAGTCCTTACGCGAGTTAAGCCTTTTTGGAGTCCAGTAATCCAGGTCAAACGTAAGTAATTTGTTATTTTCGGTAAAAATGTTACCAACTTATCTCTGGTTCCTGGTAGAGAGAAAAGTCTCTCTTCTCTTCTTGAGGTTGGGATTTATCCTAACTTCTTTCTTCTTTCTGGTCCCAACTCTGATTTTGATGAAAATAAGTTGTTAGACTAATTAGAAGAAGGTGCTGATCACGAATGTAAAAGAATTTCAAATTGAAATAGCTTTAAACATTTTGCTTTTTATAATTAAATCAATTTATATTTATTTCAGCAATTCAAGATGCGAGTAACATTAGAATTGGTATTGGTCTTCCTATGCATGACTTTTCGTCACTGCCTTCCGTATTTCATTACTGTTGATGCTCATGCCGAGGACTGTTTCTTTGATAAAGTCCAGAATGGTACTAAAATGGGTAAGTTTGATTTTACTTCTGTTGGAAATTGGAATGGAATAGGAAGGAACCTAACTTTACTTTAACCTTTTAATTTTTATAGGATTGACGTTTGAAGTTATTGAAGGTGGATTCTTAGATATTGATGTTCGAGTGCAAGGACCAGATAACGAGGAAATCATTAAACGTGAACGTGAAAGTAATGGAAAAGTAACTTTTGCAGCCGCTAAAACAGGAACATACACTTATTGTTTTAGTAACAAAATGTCAACAATGACACCAAAAGGTGTTATGTTTTCAATGGAAATTGGTGAACCACAGCCAGCAACCAAAGAAGGAGAGAGTAAGTTAACGTTGAACTGATTAAGTTATAATTAATTCACTTTTGTTTGCATACTTTAGGCCATTCGGATAAACTTACGGATATGATACGAGAACTTTCATCAGCCTTAGTTGGAGTGAAGCACGAACAGGAATACATGGAAGTCCGAGATAAAATCCATCGTAAAATTAATGAATCTACAAATTCACGCGTCGTAATGTGGTCATTTTTTGAAGCAGTTGTACTCGTAGCAATGACTGTAGGGCAAGTATACTATTTGAAGAGATTCTTTGAGGTCCGTCGTGTTGTTTAGATTCAATTATTTTCTCAGAGTGTGATTGTTGTTGTTCCAAAGGAATACTAAATTAATGGTGGTTGCGTATTTATAATATTAATATTAAATGTTTTCTAAACTTCCTTTTAAAATCTAAAAATATACTATTTGTATCTTCTAACATCATCTCAAATATTAGTCTTCATAAAATATAGCAATCATCACTAAAATAAAAAAAATAGAGATGAAATCAGTCGTTTTATCTTTACTTTCTCACAAAACGATAACTAATTCTATTTGAACTTTCTTTTCCGAAATGAATACAATTAAATCTAAAAGTTAGTCAAAAGAAGACAAGGAAATGTTGAGGAAGAATATTATTATTGCAATTTAAGTTATGAAGGTTGTCAATTTGACACTTTATCACAGCGAGTCGAACCTTGAGCACAACCTTTGTATTTTGAAATACGTGGATCACTTAACTGTGATTCGCGGACACAAGCACATCTTATATCCTTGTCTGGACTTTCTTTGAAGAGAACAGGAAACCCCGTCCAATCCCTATCGATTCCTCCACTAATAATAAAAATTAACTTCATTTCAATTTTCATAAGCAAAATACAACTTACCTTTTGTCAGAGCACCAAACGTTGGTTCCTTTTGCATCAGACCATTCTACATTACACGGAGGGAATTCTTTATTTACAGCTTCTTGTGCTTCTTGGTCATTTTTGGCCACATCTTGCATTTCAATAAACTTTACGTATTCTGGAGTAGCTTTACCATTTTCATCAAAGAATCGTCCAATGTGATAACCTAGAAACAAGACATATTAAATATGGAGAAGAAGAATTTTGTAAAATTCCATACCAATAAATGGATACGTTTTGAAGTAAAATTCCATCCAACTAGCCAAGCCTGCATAATCCTTACTCGTGAGTCCATTTAAATCACTTATTAATCCGGAATCAGTAAATTCTCCAGTAATAAAAGCACGGGATCCATCTCGTCCTAATAGTTTAATATTTAATGATATTTTTGGTATAAATTAATAATATTTTCATACCAACAAAACCATGATATCCACTTCCAGTACCATAACTTCCTTTTTGTTCCCCAACGTCAAAAATATGTCCAACAATAACTAAGTATAATTGATCCGTTTCTTGATAAGCGATATCTTCATCCCTCAGAAACAAAGAGTTGACTACTGGACTATCTCGATAAGTGAATGCTTTACCAATCTTGTAGTTTGATTTTACAACTGTAACAAAATAAAATGATTTACTTTTAAGCATTTACTTTAATTTTAATTACTGTTATTTTCAGTTGGTTTAATGTATGTTTTAAGTATTGCATAGACACATATTCCTATTAATACAACAACGGTTGAAGAGATCCATGTAAAACCCATCCTTTTATCTTCCACCTGTCATCAAATAGAAAAAAAATAAAAAACATTATAAAGCTTTTAGTAAATAGGGATCTTAGTCACTTTAAGGAATAACAATGAGCATTTTTACAATCGATCTATTTATGTCGCCCTTGGCATTCATTCTTACCCTTTGATTTTTGACTACTGGGTCAAGTTCAATATAAATCTATTCTACCTGAAACTAAAAGTAAAAGGAAGGCCTCTTAACCTTTTAAGGGTGTCTCAGGTAAGAAAATTTTAGTCTGGAAAAAGGAAATTTTTTCGACTTTATTCATCTTCGTAAAGGAAGAGTGTCAAGAGCTCATACTTAAAAGTGACTATATTTTATTTCAACAGAAGAAACTGAATTATTACGATGGGAAGAATTGACATTGTTACATATACAGTGCTCTATTGTTGTCTATTAAATCAAGTTATATCTGGACCAGTTTTGAATGAGAAGTAATTAATATATAAAAATTGCCAAAATTAAAATATTTCATTTATGATTTCTAAAAAAAATTTAGTGCTGACAGAAGCCTAATAACGTCAGGAAATTCTTTAGAACAGAGAAAAATTGTTTTATCCTCCCCCTGTCGTTGCATTGAGCTGGAAGAGGATTGTAAAGTACCCTTGGAAAAATCCGGACAAGTAGTAAGTAACTCACTCAATTTTTTAAATTTATTAATTAGACTAATCATCTTTCCATACAGAACGGCGATTGTCTCAAAAACCAACGCCACTGTTGCGATGATGGAGTGAAAGACAAGGAGCATCCTCCTCAAACATTTGATAAGAAAGTAGACAATACTTCAAGCACTGAAACTAACCAAACCGGACAGATTCAACCGCTAATACGCATCCGAATTCGACTTGCTTCAGAGGATAAGAGCATAGAGGAGTTAAAATCTAAAATCGTATACATAACCCCTTTCAATTCTACGAATAATGTTACCAAACCACAGATAAAATGTCATTGCAAATCCCGGGATGACTGCGAAGACAAATACACAGATTATTCATTTGGATTTGAATGTGCTCATGACAGAGTCCACTGTTGCGAACCACAGGATGTAATCCAAAAGCAAATTAACGAAAAAATTGGCCTAATTACAACAGCAGAGCAAAAGATTAATGACCAAAGTCCAGACAATTCTTTAACACAACCAGATTATCAATGTCAATGTACTAACGGGTCGGAATGTTTCAGACTTGGTCTTGAGATTGTCAAAGATGCAAGGGATGATCTATGTCCATTTGAACTAGTAAAATGTTGTGGGGTTTTGATTATGAAAAAAAGTGACATTAATTCAGAAGACGAGAGCCCATGGAACACATCGCTGGAAGAAGAGGAATTCGAAGGTCGTGGAATGGGAATCAATGTTCATGGTAGACAATTTACAATATAAAATTTCTTTCTTGCTTTTCAATGGTTGTACGTACGTGTGTGTGTATGTCCTGCCTGTGTCTGCCTGTGTGTGGTGTCGAACGGACACCTAAATCAAAATGGTCGTCAGTGTGTAATTGATGAAGGGTTTGCTTGTGATGAAGAATAATAATTTATGTTTATTATTGTAATATTATTATACTTACTAACTAAATTGTAATTCTAAGCACCAGCTTTCCACCACGTCTTGTCACACCTCGCTCGCACCTGTCTCTGTCACTTTTATTACAGCAAAACAGCTCACCTGTTGTTGTTGTTCTTTGTTTTATTATCCTTTCACTTTTAACTTTTAACAAAATAAAAAAATGAAAGTTGAACACCGAAACGCGGCTTTATGCTTAAAAATTTCTCAATTTTTTCCACTTTTTCATTTTTTCCTTTTGTCATTTTTATGACAACAAAAAACTCAAAATAAAATTTTAAGCTTAGTTTTTCACACATTCAATTTATTGAAATTCAATGTATTTTTTGTATTATAAAGGTCAACCTGCATTTCGTCAACCAATTCAACTCCCTGTTTCAAAAATTCCTATGAATGATACACAAAATTCACCTTCCTCAAATGTCGTAAAACCACCTGCAGAAATTATTTTAAGTCCTCCTGAATTACCAACACGATATGACAATATCCACTCATCAGTAATTCAATCTCCATCAAACTTCTATCGACAAGGTCCAAATAGACCTCCCATTCATCAGTATTATGGAGGGGTTGGTCCTTATTTTCAACAAAATCCTCCTCCTGAACCATATCGAACAATCAGTGCCAATAGACCAACCATTGTCGTCGCAAGTGAAAGAAGTCGACAATCAGAATCCATTCTGGATAAAATTTCTAATTTCTTTTTTGGATAAATTCAAACAAATTATAGCTTGATTTTTAGTTTAGTTTTATAATTTTCTCAACATCACAAATAAATTATAATTTATACATTCCTTTATTCCTTTAAATTTTTTTTATTTTTTAAGTACAATTAATGAGATAATTGTTAATAATTTGACAATTTAATTCTCAAGTGGTCAAAGTGGTTGTTGGAGTGTATTGTCAATTAATTTAAAGCCGAAGAACATTTTAGCACATTTGGAAAATGCATTCTTGTATTTTTATATCCTTAAAATTCCAAACCCTCACCCTGAGTAATGTCTTCCTGACTAGAAAATTTAAAGTTGTTAACGTAAAATTAAATTAAGTAAACTAACGTGTAATAAAAAATCAAATTTTCAATTTCATATGAAAATCAATTATTCACTATTGAAAATTTTGTGTATAAAGAAAGGAATTAATGCCTAAACTCTTATTTATCTTAATGAGAGAAAGTAAAATTAAGAAATTAAAATCTCAAGAGTAACTTTCTCCAGTTTCTTATCAAAGTTTTCAATAAATAGGAATGCACCAAAAAAAAGTCTTTCCACAAAAAGGCATACCTTACGATTGTAAAGCAGTTTTTGTATAAAAAAGAAAGCATGAGAGGCAAATAGTCATGGCAGGATAGTGTTGGCAGTATATTAAAATGCCAATTATTTTCATTAGTTAAGAAGAAAGCGTAGATTCTTAAAATAAATTTCATTGCGGTTGAGCCTAAAAATTAATTATTAATTATGAGAGAGCTAATGAGAGACACAACGTAGTGTAAGAATAAGAATAAATAAATATTGGAGGATGATACTGGTAAATTAGGAACTGAATTTGACGTCGTATTTGGACCATTTGTGGGTGGAGGTAATGGATGACTGGTACAACCCATCCAAAATGGAGCTGAAAGTGACGGTGTTTCACTTTCTACACGCATGTAGCGATCGTTAAATTTCCAAAAGACTTTTCCTTTGAAGAAGTAGACACTATTATCTTTCCATTTAAGAACAGCATCGATATTATTTGGTACTCCTTTCCAGACATACATATCACGAGGATAGTCTGGTTCTATCCTAAAATCACTGGCATCATCTCGTAATCTGAACCAAAAACATGATTCAAAATCTAATATTAAAATAATTGCTTGACTTACCTCCAATATTTGGACCCTGAGAAGAGGTAGGTCTTCCCATTGTGTCCCCATATCATAGCTCCATCAATTTTTTCCACAGCTGGAGATATCCCCATATCATTAAGATTCTTGGGGAATCCACGTGACAAATGAATCCCATCGTAAAATCTCCAGTATCTTTTACCTAATTAATTACAAACAAAAAATTAATTAGAGCATCCGTTTTATATGAATTATGATCCTTACCAATAAAAAATATAATCTCATGGTTATGTTCAAAAACCGCATCTACATGAGTTAGGGTTTGAGGAAGCTGTGACCACATATCACGAATTCTGGAAGGGTATCCTTTCAGAAGTTGATTATCATCAAGTCTCCAGAAATAAGGTCCCTTAAAAATAAAAAGTTGATTCCGGATAACTGAGATGGCATCATAGGACGAGTCACAAGTATTTGGTCTTCCATCTGGTTTATAAGGATGAGATGGATTAGGTCGACCTTTTGGAGGCCTTGTTACTGGGGGTTGAAGTGGCACATTTGAGTTTGGTCTATACGGATTCGGTGCGAACTTACTAATGGAACCTTGAAATTAAAATTAAACAATGAATGCACCCTTTGATCACATTCTGGGTCTGTCCATACCATAGATTCGTTGTATTCCCAATTCATCATCTCTATGAAGTCGAAACTCATATCCAAAATTTTGATACCAAGGATACATAAGAGAACCTTCGACATCTGAATGTGAGAGTCCAAGTGCATGTCCAAATTCATGGGCTGCAACGGCAAATAATCTTGTCCCTATTTTCCAAAAAAAAAATCATAAATGAATTTTATGACTCTTAATTTCCTTTCCTTTTACACATTTTTATCAGACAAAAGAAGATAACAACAATAACACTTGTGTATTAAAATCTTTATTCTTTGCGTTAAGTGGGGGGTTAAGAATAGAAAAATGTGTCCCCTTGAAATTTTAGGTCTAGAAAAATCCAGATGCCCCCAAAAAATATAAATTCGGGTGCAGAAGTTAAAAATGAATCCTATTTTTCAGGATAAAAACAGAACATAAAACATCATCCATTCATCCAATTATCAGAAAAATAAGTGAAGGAAGGCCAAGTTTCCGCTTTTGCCTGATTAGTAGAAAATGCCCTCATAAACGGACGACAATAAAATATTATAGAGTGTATCTTTCATTCATCCCCTAATAAGTTACAAAGGCAATTGAAATTATTTTTATTTAGAAAATTATCCCTGAACACAATAAAATGCTAAAGAGCAAATTTACCGGATGTCACTCATAGATATTGACATTATATGCTATGTTATGCTTATGATAAACACAAAAATTAAACTTCAGCAACTGCTTATTATATTATTTTACCTTCTCTAGTTGGTGTACTGTCTACAATCCAAATTTCATCATCATCAAAATGAGCGTCACCACCTTGTCCAGAACCTGGGAAAAATGCATGAGCTAAAATTGACCCTTTACCGTCAAATGGATACCCATCATCGTGTTTCCCTCTGATTTAAAATATATAAGTTAATTTTAATTACAATTTTCAATTTTAAAGTTAAATATGCTTACCTTTGAAAATTTACCCTAATATCAGCTTCATTGGCACGTGCACCTGTCAATAGTGTAAAGGATAATGGAGTTGAATTGGCCCACAGGTTTAGGGCGTGTCTTAGCTCACGAATCACATCATCATCACGGTGGGATCGAGTATTTTTTACTAGACTATTTTAAATGATGTCACAATCAATATATTTAAGATCAATTAATTCTAAACACCATGGTACATCCATTTTATATTCATTTTTTGTGTTTTAGCTGTAGTAAAAAATTATTCTTTGATAGCTGATGCATTAAAAATTAAATATTGCAAAGAAAAAGAATTAAGTTTGAAACTAGTTTAAGAAATTCCGGCGTCCTGTGAACCTTCTTGTATATTTTTAAGAAGTACCCATTAACACATTATTAAAGATGAAAAATTACGTGTATCCAAGTACTGATGATCCATCCAACGCCATCACATGATTCATCAAGTGACATTTTATAGGTTATCATCGTTAAGAATTGGAAAGCATTTGCTTAAATATTGCATATGTCGAACAGAGACTCGCCAATGACTCACTCAAGGAGGTTGTGACGAACGATTAAAAAACCATCACCACCAGGTTGAGTGAGGTTGAGTGAGTCGTCTTGTAATTGAAATCTTTCCCACCCAATTATATTTCAGTATTCCATACTTAAACTTGTCAACACCAACATTATAATTGTCTATACTGTTCAGCTTGAATTAACTCCGAAGAAAGAAAAAGATCTGATCAAGTTGGTGGATGCAAATGAAAACTAAGAAGCTCAGATTAAGTATTGTAACTTCAATCACTTATTCAATTTCAACTTTAGGAATCGTGATTCTGCATTTACAGTTAAAGATTTAAAGATGATTCCACCATAGGAGTGGAATCATTCGAAATAAATTCTAAGAGGGGTTGGGATTTCCCGTTTTAGTGAAAATGGAGTAAAGAGACGTTAAAATACACAATATCCATAGTTTACAAGAAATGATTTTAATATATGTTTAACAACATATTAGAAAAAATGTTCCATATTTGAACTAGTACTCACTTCTAAATAATTACTTTCACTAATTTTGAAATGTTGTAGTTTATGAAACTTTATATTGAAAAATATATAGAACAAAGTCGTTAAAATTTAATTACTTCCAATAAAAATCTTAAAGCGAATGCATACAAAAAAGTTCCAATTTACAATGTATTCCAAGCAATCTTCATAAACTTTACCCCACAGAAAAATTAACGAAAACAGTCTTGGTAAAATTTAATTATTCTTGCAGTTGCTGTAATAGTAAAAAATGAAAATGAAATAATTTTTAACTATTCAGCAGCATTTTCATTTTTTAGAAGTCCTAAAAATGAATAGAACTCTAAATTAACTTTGAGGAAAATTATGAGCTGAATCGGAATATAATTGAGTGCGTCAAAATGAAGAAAAGTGATTGAAATTACTTAATTACTAAAGAAAGATTTTTAATAACAGAGAAGTGAAGTTGGCTTATAATTAATCAAAAATTTGATTATTTTTTTATTTTTGATTAAAAATAATTCTAAACACAGAGCAGTAGCACTATGGACTGCTAGAGAAAAGTATTGTTTTTTACTTTTAGTTTTCAAGATATCCACAAACTTGTAACTGTCAAGTCGACAGATAATTTTTGACTGAGAGCTGAGGCTGGGTCAGCCAGGGTCTAAATGGGCTCCTTTTAGCTGGAATTGAAACAGTATGTAACTTAAGCCCTAACTCTTTTTTCTGGAAGAAAAGAAGCCTCCCACCGATATTATTATTACTCTGTGTTACAATATTACAAAGGGATGAAGTTGAGTCTTCTTCATCATCGCCATTCGCCATCACTTCATCTCCAAATTTTATAAATCAAAACCTCTCGTTCATCTATGATATATTCTTGTTGTTGGAATTATAGACGCAAAACTAATGCTATCAAATATAATTAGAAATAAACCACGAAACCATTATCAAAATTCAATTGACTCGCAAAGCAACGTTCAACAAAATTTATAACACGCAATTTATATTCTATACTTTGTAAAGTTAATATTAAATACTTAAAACTTGTTGTAATATTATTTTTCTTATTCATTGGGAAGTATAAGAATATAATATTAAAGTACTCCATTATTTCATTCAAGAATTTTAAGACATGCAATTCCAATATGACACATGAATGATATTTAATACTAAATTTTCATAGACGTATACGATACAAAAACCCACCCTCTGAAAACTTCACAGATCACGCCTAATTGAAAATCAAACGAAAGTGATACTACTAACCAAGCGGTGGAATTTGATCCTTAAAAATCAAGTAATGGATTCATATTGGTGATTGGGGTTTAAAGGCACTAACAATTTAAGTACAACATCAATAACGCCCACAGCCAGCTGCCCATTGGCAACATTTTGATTCATAACACCAGACTTTTGTAACCTTTATCCAAAATTCTTAAAACTAAAGGCATCATATTTCCTTGGGTTTGTTTTTGAGTCAAATTACCAACAAAGGTCTTAAAAACATAATAACAATTCAAAGAATGGAAATATCGGGTGTAAAATTTTTAACGATTTTCACTTGTGATTCGATCTCAAAATTGTATTTTTCGGTTGAACTTTAATTAAATTAATATGCATATGTGCTAATTTTCAAAGTTTTGCTTGTTTGAAAAGTAAAAACAAATAACCTGTTGTTTTGAACGTAAGGGTGTCCAGTCTTTTTTTCTTCCCTGGAATTAAGACAAATGTATTTGAAAAATGAAAAAGGGAGGAAATGAATTTGTTTATTTATTTAACGGTTAAAAGTTGAAAAAGGAAGGACTTTTTCTTTTCTTTTGCTATCCAAACTAAGTTTCCTGTAAAAGCTACCAAAAAATTATTACAATCACATTGAATAAGGAAACGGAAAGATGATAAGAAGGGTTACTATTCTAAGGCTCATTTATCTTTTTGAAACAATTGAGTTGTTATAAGGGTATGAATTTGACGAAAAATTATCATTAATCAACTTGCTACAGGAATTGTAACAGGAAGATTCTTTGGTTTTTAAATCAGTTTTCTTGCCTTGGTTAAGAAATAGAATATTGTCATTTTCGTAAGGTTGATTGTATGAAAATGTTAGGAAAAGCAATTAAATGATAGCATGCTTCGTTGCCTTAATTCATAACTTAAATGTCAAATTCGAACAAGAGCTTCTTCCCCTTCATGGAAAATGCCAAGTTGAAGGAAATAAGAGAAAGTTTTTAAAGGTCTACTTTCTAAAAGGTTGTTGGCTAAAAAAACTTCAATTTTCTATCATAACTTTTCTTTTGTAAAAAAAACCACCCCCTTTTCTCTTTCTTATTTTTACTTTTCACCCTCATCCCCTTTCTTTTTTTCTCATCTTACGTTTCTATTTCTATTGCCACCTTTTCATTGTAAACTTAACTTCAACTTACCATTTTAAAAATTTTCACTAGAGAGCGCACAAGTAGAAGTGAACATTTGGAAAGAACGCTACGCTACTGAAACTGAACTAAACTGACTTTGTCATGTGATTGGAATTGGATTGAATTCATCAGTAAGTAGGATGTATTATGTAAATAAATCATTTAAAACTGGCCAAAGTCAAAGAATGTACCATGGTGTTCAGGTGATCTTAATAAAGAAGAAAAATTACCTCCATGTTAGACTTGTATTCTGCCATTTTTGTCCCTGAATTATAAATCGTTTTCGACGACTTCTGAATTGTCCCGAAACTATATCAGGAACCCCACATCTTGGCTTCTTCATTAGTTCTTTAGTCGCATCATCAAGTTCTCCAGTAATGTTAATATGACCAAACGCCTGAATAACAAATAACATTGCAATTTAGAAAAGTAAGTCGTCGAACTCAAGTATAAGTCATGAAACAAAAATAAAATGGATGGTACCTGAAGTTCTCTGATGGCTTCCTTCATGCGACTTTCAGAGACTTGATCTCTTATTTCAAATCCAGATTGAGGCAAGTACCCGAATTTGAGAAGATACGTTTGCTGTTGAAAAATAAAAGAAAATATTATTAAACATCAAATGCTGTACGTGCCAAAGTGTTTCAAAAACAAAAGAAATTCATTCGCTGCAAAAAAAAATATTGGTGATTATCAGTTAAAAACGATTTTACGATTAAGACTTTAGTCATGGATGAATAAGGTCATTGTTTTTGCTAACGGTTAGAAATGAAATGATTCAGGAATAAGTTAGATGCTGGCATTTTGCATTAGTCATTCGGATGAAAAAGTGAATTCGGGGTCATTACATGCAATTGTGACTCAGCGGAAACGTATCTGTTTATGATTATTTTTGACAGATTCTCTTTGAAATTACTCCCACACACGCTGAGGCAGTAATTTTTACTATTATTTATTCGAATGTGAATTTAATTAAAGTTATGAAGTAGTTAACTTTGACTTTTTTAAATAAAATCTGAATTGGTTACTACTTAAAATTCTCGTTTTGTGTTTTAGTGTGAGTTTTACTCTTTTTTTAAGTCTGGGGTTAATTGTATTTTCATTGTACTTTGGGTAGTAGCATTTTATGTTAAGTAGTAAGTTAAGTTACGAATCGTCTGCATGTGCAGACACTTTCTTTGCCAAATAAAATTTTATGAGTCACTGAAACAGTGAAGTCAATAATCTTAAGAGATGCCAAACAAATAAGATTCTGCGGAGTACTTAACTTTCTCTCTTGTTTATTTTGGGTTGAAAGAATTGCATTTCCTGGTTTTGAAGAAGTAACAACATCAAAAATTAAAGAAAGTGGTATTAATAAAATAAAAATCTGTACTAGTATTCAGATTTCGAATATTCCAAAGTTGGATTTAGAATAACAAAAAATTAGAAGGTTTGAACTTTTTGAATTGTGTTTTATGTAAAATCCGAATTCGGATCTCATTATATGCTTATGTCTAATTTAAAATTTAATGTAGCAGTGCATCATTGATAATGATGATGAGACCACCAACTTTGTGAATAAAAAAATCGTTAAATGTTTCAATTTAGAGCAAAGTTAAAGATTTTTTATTAAGCTATCTTTTATATTAGACCACCCATTTTTTAATGAATCCTAAACAAAATGATAAATGTGAAAACTGCAACCAGACCGGAGTTTTTAATTGACATTTTGCAGAGAAAATTGATGATAGACACACTGGATTCGAAAATTCTACCATGAAGATTATACACGCGAGATTTCAAGAGTTTACAACACTTTTCGAATCTTGAAGAATTTTTTTTTACAGATGCAGTAGTGTTTAGTCATAAAGATGCATTTTGCATCTCTTGTAAATCTTACAAATGTTTAGATTTAAGTAATGGATTAAATTAACACTGACTTCCGTTTACACAAAACAGAAAGAATTATTCTAACCTTCTCACGGTCTCCCTTCAAATTACATTTTTGAAGAGGATGGATTTTTAATGTGAATATGACTAAACTTTGTTTCAAGACCCTTTGCCATGTGCTTCTGGGGAACTTTTAAGTGCTAGGCTTATTATCTGCTTCATTATCTCTTCAAAGAAAAAAATAAGTTATTTCGGCATCCATCATTTCTGCATAGACTGACATTGCACAGAAGATTTTTTGGAAGGAACCACCAACACCCACCCATCATTCTTATGAAAGGAAGCATAGTGCAATTATATGCAGTTTCCATGCAAGGAAATAAAAATATCCAGGATAAGCTCCTCCACACTTTACTTTCTCAAATGCAAAACTAAACACCTTTGTAAATAGACAAAAGAAATTTGGATTTTCTAACAAAAATATTTACATAATATCAAAACTTTTTAGAATTTATGTTCATAAGCCTTGAAAAAGGTTACACCTTTTTGAAATTCTTTTCAGTTACAAATAGGAATGAAGATTTCAATTTCATTATATAACTAATCTCATCTTTCATATCCTTTTGTTCTCGCTCATTTATCTGTATTTGGAAATTAAATCTTTAAAAAATCCACAACATTCTTCCACTTCAACTTCCTATCAACATTTTAATTTTTCAAACTCCCCATTCCATTTTAAAATTTGTTCCTTATTTACTTTTTTTCGTCAAGTTCAATTCTATCTTGTTTATTTTGTCTATATTGCGTGATCCTTTAAAATCCTTACAAGATATAATTCAGAATCTTTGCCTTTTGTCTATTTGCCAAGTGCAGTACGCAAGAGCTAAATCCTACAATTTCCTAAGGTTTTGCAAACTTTTTACTTCCAAATCCATAAAATATGAATGAATGCAAGAATTTTCAACACTATTTAAATTAATCATAGGATCAAAATGGAATTCTTGTCATTATTTTTGGAACTCCAAAATCATAAACTTAAAACGAGTTTATACTAATCATATAACAGAAAGTGTGGTTACTAAATTTAAAAAATTAATTTAAAAAAATGAAACTCTTTCTTGTGGTTATTAATCTAAGATCCACGTCCGGCAAAATTATAATTACGGACTTGAATGAAAAGAAGAGCATAATATACACATTGAAGTCACCTAAACATAAAAGTACAAATAAACCTATAACTTGAGTCTGTCAGTCCTAGAAATCATAATTTGATGGGTAATTTTTAGAGTGTTGTCCTGTTAAAGACCAAAAACGTGCTTTCAAATCGAATCCAAGGTTTGATCTTTATCTAGTTAAAAACTGCGTTCGCTCGTAATCATCTTGAAGTAAAGTGAAAATGAAACGTCTCTTGGTAATTAAGGGTGTGAAAGTAAGATCGGGTCTAAATGTCAAGTTGACAAAAAGTGATAGTTGTACAACTACATTAAAATTTTCCAGTTTTTTAAATGAAAAATAGTTTTCAGACTTCCTTATTAAATGAGGTTTTGTGTAATGACTTCGAGGAGGGTGTTTTAACGACGATTGGGAAAGAGAGTAATAAAACTATCACCGCCCTCCATTATAACAACCCTGCAAAAATTTATGCGAAATTGTACAGAAACCAGTGAAACGTGAGTTTCCAATGTTTTTACGGGAGAGGATGGACATGGAATAAGAGAAAGCATGTCTAAATATAATTTCGCAATAAAGGTTTCTTCAGCAGGGGCTTCGGTTTCAACTTTTTTACGATCCACCCAACTAACTTCCGTTTTCGTAGACTTTTGCAATGTTGATATTGATAAATTTATAAATTCTTCCAAAAATATTATTCAAAGTCTGAATTACTGAAATCCAATTATATTTTAAGATAATCATTGGTCATAAAGGTTACTTTGAAATATTTTGGAATGAATATTCCAAAATATAAAATGTTTAGAGGTCAAGCCTATAGGTCGAAGAAGGACGTGTTTTAAAAGTAATGTTACAGATTTATTTTATATTTGAATAAATACTTCCCATTCCAAACTTTTAAATTTCTTCTTCATGCATTGCTTCCCTACAACAACTGCTGGAAATGTAACCTACCAAATGTCATTCATAAATCATAATATTTTAAACAATTGAATTCTTTGAGGATTGACATTATTATGTACTTATGTGAGTAAGGTTAAGAAACTTAAGAAAAGAATTCTAAGGAAAACAATTGAATGTTATAGACTTCTTCTTCACGACAGGAAGTCCAATATCCCTATAATATCCATCTTCTTGTCATGTAAACCCTCCATTCCTTCCTTTCCATTCAACTAAACCAAACAACAGCCACTTCATTTTTATTTTTAAAAGAAAAATGAATGAATCAAAATGTCTTATCGTAACCTGGCACTTTATATCTTAAAATACAAGATTGATTTAATTCCTCAAATAGTGAGTGACCGTATCCTTGAACCACGAGGCTTTAACTTTTCAACTTTGTTGAATGTTTACAGATAAAGAATATATTCTTAACACTTTATAAGTGAATAGATTTAAACTGTTGCAATACAAGAAGAAAAGGTACTTCAATGAAAGAAAATTCAAAACGATGAAAATCGTCAAGTATGAATCATCATTTCGTAACTATCATCCACTCAAATCTTTCTTTATCCCGGATTTCCCTTTGGACCTCAGGCTACACTTATCGACATTTATTCGGTCAACAACACGCACGTGTGTGTGCATCACCTAAAATATCTCATCTTTATTTTGATTTTCAGAAATGTCTTCCTAAAGCTAATACAATGATAAAACCACCTAAAAGTAAAATGGTCCAAGCATAGCTTCACTTTAGATGTATTTTTCTGATAATGAAAAATTAATTATTAGAAACACGCACTTAAGAGTGAAGATGACAGAAGGACATTGACATTAACAAGGAAGAGGTGTGGAGAGAGTAGGGGAAGAAGATGAGAATGAAATGTGAGAAATATCGATTTCAAAGGGGTGGTTCCAGAATTAGATGAATACCTGGAGATTCTAAACTGAATCGAAAGTGGTCAGGTAAACCCTCAATTAGGCACAAGGGAACAAGGGATGAGTCATGATAATTTGGACTTTTGGAAATGAAACAATCGACAGATGTAAGAAATTCTTTCTACTCACCATGGAGCTCGGAATGGAAGATTGACGCGTTGGAGCAGACTTAACGCTTTGGTTGGAAATGAGATTGAAAGTGATGACTAGGAGAATGAATAGATTAATTGACTTTCCTAAAGGCGGTACTTCAAGTATCCTTCGTCTTGTCCAGGATACTGGAATCTCCATTAGCATCATTCTTCTCCGTTATCACAAAACAGTTTTAACACATGGAACAAGGGATTAATATAAGCTTAACTTAAACTTTCACAATTAACGTCCGATGGCTACCAACCACCTTGTACGGTCTTACTCCAGCAAATAAAATAACAATCTCTTCAGTATGTTCTGAAGGTGTGTATAGCAGAGGTAAAAAAACATCTTTGTTAAGAATAATAACATCATGAAGGATGATGGTCGTCTCGGTTCAGTTCCTTTAAACAAAAAATATGTTGCAGTATATCAGAAAGTAAATTATGGTCCATTGCATTAAATTATATAAGAAATGAATTTTTGAATTACCGAAACTGGTTATCCATTACTTAAAGAATTTTCTTCTTAGCTTCCTTTCTTCGTTGATTGTTAGATTTTTAATTTGATGAATTGAAGTAATGGATCTCTTCTGGAGAGAATAAGAAGTAACTCTGCTATTGAACTTTTCAGACATGAATTTAACTGAAAATATTAATAAATTAATTATTAACACACCGTGATCAACTTCATTTTCATAACTAATTTCAAGTATAATGAAATTCATAAATTAATAATAACAAATCACGGAAGAAGTTCCCCTTTCCAGGAAGTGGTGCAATGAATTAAGTTTGCCAATGAAAAATGCCAATTTCATAAAATCCTTAAACTCGAAACCTATTTATTTGCATGTTTAACTTTTAGTCCATTTCTTATTCATAGAAGTAGTGGCCTTTTAAAATGGAAATTCGAATTGCCTAAAGTGTATTACTTTTATTTTATAATTTCTGAGAACAAAAGGTCCTCGTTCATATACTTAACTTCTGGAACCACGAATGAGAAATTCCGGAAGGACTTGGAAAATGTGTCACGTAAACCACAATAAGGTTTCTTACATTGAAATTAAGAATTCCGCGTGTCGCCATCGCCATCGATCTTTACAAAATTCTTACAAAGCAGGATAATCTAACGCACAAGCAATGAATTAAAAGTAATTAATAAAAATAAACGAGTTATAATACAAAAATAAAAACATTCTGAATGAATGTGATGATCTCTCATCTTCATCACCTCATTTATTTTTAGCTTTTTATCTACGATGCATTCAATTCACAAAAATCATTTCTTATTGCACATCTATAAAGCAAGTAATCCGTCCAACAAATTGGGAATCCCAGAAACAGTTTTTAACCTTTAAGTGCTTGGAACTGATTTTAGAGTCATATTGCAGTAAAATCATTCCAATAGTTAGAAGATACTTAAATATTGTTAATGCTCTTTTTACAGTAAAATATTTTTATCAATATTGATAACTCTTCTTTTAGTACATTATTATGTGACAAAACAGGATGCTCTGATGATGGCTGGAGCTGAAAAACACGCTTTATGAATAAAAGTGTCATTGAATTTTACACAAGACAGTACAATTTACAAGACATGCTTCCGGCAACAAATACTTTTTCTTTAAATGATAAAAAAGTTTTTTATGGAATTCTGTTAATGAAGAGTCATTTTAAGATTTCCTAATCTAAAGTTACAATCCATAAAACGCTTTCTCCAGACTTTCACTTGATCGATAAATCGATCCCATGAGTAGAGTTGACTATGACTTCCTCCACTTTTCTCTTACGCAAAGGAATTAAAGTTATCAACAACAGGGAAATAAATGTTGTGGATTTACCAAATGATTCGTCAAAGTACCTTCTACCTATATCTAGGGTCATGGTCATTGACATCGACGAGACATTAATATTGCATAAGGAAACTGCCCATCAAAATTAAATTAACTGCAAGTTCTACGACGAATAGAAGCAAAAAAATAAATTATAAAAACTAAATAAACTAAACGGTGTAAAACTGTGACAGAGTTTAATAAATCTCGATTCTCGAACTCGAGAAGCAATTGTTTAAATTGACCTACATTTAATTTCAGCTATCAACCTTGTAATTCATTCAATTGGTATGAAAATGAAAATGTTCTTTTTTGAAAAGCTACACTTGTATTCACATTTAATCCAATTTAAAAACTAATGAAAATGGATGTATACGAAATCAATAAAAAATGGTAACCATATCATGCGTCAAAGACAAGAGTGTATTCAATCAAAAAAAAGTCATTGTTTATTATTTACCAAGCGTTGGATCCTGAGTTCAAGTGTTAGAGAACAACACGATAATACAAAGAGCGATTTATCTTAAAACTTGTTTCCTCCTCTTGAATCGAGCAGCAGCAGCGATCAAAGTATTTTTTAACTGTAAATATTAACAAGAAGGATGGACACGGGCACAATAGTTTGTCCTTTTGTCACTAAAATTAGAGACACAAGGGGAGAGGGAATCCGAGATCAGATCCCAGTCGCTTCTTGGCTACTGCTAACAACCGAATAACGAGTAAACGAAGCATGTGTGCACAACGCAAGAGTTTCGCTTCTCTGTCAGTCAAAGAACTCCTGAATCCTGTGAAAGGGGTTTTGTTATTGCATTTTTTGGAGATCAGTTTGTTTTATGTCTACGCTACGTACAGTTCACATGAACAACCCAAGGGGAAAATACAGACTAAAAATTTAAGATAACGCAATGTGAAGCGAGGAACCTTTGTTTCCTATCTCAAGATGCTGCACAGGATTCTTGGACACCAAAGCAAAGATGAGAAAAAATTGAAGAATGAGCTTCATAAAAGAAATAATTAAAAGACTTTATTTTAGGTTTTTAATATTTCAAATTTTTGTTTCTCCAGTCCAGTTTTTTAACTTTGATATTTGTAGAATTGTTTACATTTGTAAAGTTTATTTATATGGAATAAAGCGATCACTTTCTCTGCATTGTTTAAGAAAGAGCATTTTTGCTTTCTCTTTTTCGTGGCGTCGGTCAGTCAGAGGCCAAAGCACGTGTTTTTTAATGATTTTCTCTTTGTGGAGGGAGGCCTCTCTCAGCTGGTTTTTTGTTGTTTTTTTGTGAATTTAATTTAATTTTATAATTTAGAAGAACTGAATTAAGTTTATTCATCAACGTTAAACAATGGATACAAATGTGATAACAAATACAACTCAAACATTCACTACTACTACTCAAATAGGAATTTTTAAAGTGCCAGCACCACCAGCTCCACCAGCACCAAAAGCTCCACCAGCACCAAAAGCTCCACCAGCACCAAAAGCTCCACCAGCACCACCAGCTCCACCATCTGAATTTGGAGCCGCCAGATGTGATGGATGCGTCTCAACTAACGCAAAGTACAAATGTCCGAAATGTTTACTAAGATAGTAAGATAGTATAACTATTAGATACTTTACAATTACTTATTACAATTTTTTGTAGTTGCTCAGTCCAGTGCTGCCAGGTGCATAAAACAAAAGGAACATGCTTGGATATTTCAAAGAAATCTAAAAGTACCTGCAGCACCAAGTCCAACTATTCTTCTACATCGGATTTGGAAGAAGCTTACAAACGTATAAAAGAAATAATTCAATCGCCTCGTCTTCAGAACTGGATCAAACAATTAGATTCCACTGCGTGTAATTCCAAACAAAAACAAATGAATCACTTTTTTGAAGATGCAATGGAAGATCCTTTGTTCATGGAGTATACGCAGCTAGTAAACAAAATACACAAAGGTCAAAATTCAGATTCTTCAGAAGATGAATCCTATTAATTCAAAATAATTTTTATTTATCGAAGCTGTTTGTAATTTATTTATTACAGAAATTATATTTGATATCGTAAAAAACATATTTCCTAGGGCAGTGGTGCATTAATGCTAGCTAACAATCTTTCACCAAAGAACGTCGGTTCTTCAGTTAGCTCAGTTTGAAGTGATTGGAGTAGCGCTTGAAATTGTGCATGTCTTAGACGTGATTCACTTGCCTCCTGTTCAAGTCTGTAGATTTCTTCATTCGCATCAGGATTATATTGAAGCTCAACCCCTTGAATATAGTGTCTGAGGTCAAGAACTTCTTTCTTCCTTTTTCCTGAAATCTCCTTGGATTTTGTATATTTCTAAAGGTATATTTAAAAATATTTCATTTGAAATAATTATAATGTTAAAATTTGTTATTACATCATAGAGATTTTGATATTTTTCACTTGATTTCTGAATCTTCTGCATGTGCTCTTCATTCAATTTTTCCAATTGACGAATTCTTGTCATAAGTCGTTCAGTATCGGAAGCCCCTTCATTCTTCCAGGATAAATCAGGACCTTTTGCGTAAGATTTCTCCAAGAAAGTCTGAACTTCAAGTCTATTTTGTTCAGAAGAAGCTTCTAAAACATCTCCAGTACCAGCTTCTTGTCTCATTGATCCATCAATATTCACCCTTGATTTGGACTTTTGGTACTCCATTTCATTTATGTCAAGTTTTTCATACAATTCAGCAATATCTTTACGAAGCTTCTCTTTTTCCTTTTGAGCACCTTGGAATAATCTTTCCGCTTGCTATGATTAATACAAAAATTAATTTAAAAAACTTGAACTTTTTGTAGCTTACTTCAACTGTAGCAACACATTCCCGTATAGCGCTTTTAATGTAAGATTCCAATTCAGCTTCACGTTGTTTAGAATGTGTCACAACTGACTTTGAATATTCTACTTGCTGCTGACATGTCTCAGTAAGTTCTAAGAGAATATACTGAATTAGACAACACTGAATTATGGATTTTGATAATCAATCTACCTGTAATTGTCAGTGCAAGTGCTTCACGTTGTTTACTTGATTCAATGGCAGCTATTTCCATTTCTTCTTTCAATTTACAAATTTCAGTTCCATGATCATTATAAGTTCTACTAAGAGCATCTACAAGTTTATTATTGTCTTCTTCCATTTCCAAAATTTTTTTCTTATACAATTCGTTCCGTTGCTCAGAATCGTTGAGTTGTTCAAAAATGGCAGAGTGTGCTTGATTCAAATCTTCGCATCTTTCCTATAAGGCAATTTAGTCAAAATTTATTAAATCACTTTAAAATTTTTTAAGTTTACCTTTGTACGCATGTTATCCTTACGATACTCATCAGTCTCATTCGTTTTTTGCAAAAGTTGATTTTGTAAAAATGTAATTTCTCCATTCAATGCCTGGAAGGAAGCAAGATAGAAAGATTATTGTTTAATTTGTCAAAGTCAGTGACTCACAATAGCGCTTTTATAAAATGACATCCGCTATTCCATTAAACCAAAAGATTATTCTTGAGCTTATTCAAATGGTATTTTAATAAATTGTTACCCGGATTTGTGAAGTTAGACCGGCGACTTCACGATTAGCAAGTCGGAGTGAATTTTCTGCATCTTCTTTTTCTTTTTGCATTTCATCACGAGAATTTTTATAAGAAACTAATAATGAATTCATCTGTTGAAAAAATATTTGTATTATAAACCAAGGATTTTTGAAGAGAATCATCCATCATTATTACCGTAAGATCCATTTCACTTTTGCAAGCTGAAATTGAATTTCTGATAGATGCTTTGAATTCTTTGTATTCAACCAAAAGGGAATTATAAAGTTCTTTATACTTGTCAAGTTCCTCCATTAGTGTCAATTGCTTCAGTTTTCTATCATTTTCTTTCTTGTCTAAAATTTTTACCAATTCTTGGAATTTGATCCCAGACCCACTAACTTCGTTCTAAAATAAAATATAGTTATTCTAGAATTAGTTACGAATACTTAAGAAATTAGATTAATCAACTTACAACTGGACCCAACATTCGATTGACGAAGAGGTACAACAAAGCTTCATCGTTTTCACAATTTGAATCATCTTCACTTCCAACACGATCTGGACTATTAATAGTTTCTTGAACTTTTGAACTCATAATATCTCGAGTGAATAATCTGTCAAATTAAAACTTGAATTACTGATATTTTTAATGTTATCAAACAAAGTTTATACATACAGTCCTTTTTGAAGATCCTTCAGCTTTTCAAAATTCGAAAGAAACTGAGGTCGTTGATCTGTTGAAGCTTCAACTACTTCGTTGTAACCATCATGCTTCTTCCAGATTCCAGACTCCTCAAAAATTGGCTTACTTGCGCCTGCTGCACCAATTTCGTTGTGATTTTCGTCCATTTATGGAAAACTGTAAAAAAATATAACTTTACAATCAAAAAAAAAATTCACTAAAAAAATTAAATACTTTTTGTTAGTGCGTGTGAAAACACTATTCAAAAATACTGGACCAACATCAATCATAAATAACTTCCTAACATTTTCTTAAAAACAATCTACAAATTTAGCTCCATGGCAATTAACATGGTTTTCTGACCAATAAAATTGTTAACAATGGCTTGTTTCGGTAAGATCTTTACATTTAATTTAATCTATACATTTTAAGTTTTGTAAAATATATCACAATTCTTCTAATTTTTATGCTTCGACAGATTATATTCTGAGTATTGGGTTTTGCTGCTAAGCAACGACCAACAAGAAAGTTGTGAATTTGTGAAATGGAACCCTTCTTCTGGTATGGCTAAGGGGAACTATTGATTTTTGAAAAATTGAAAATGATGAGTTCACAAAAAAAAATCAAAAAATTATTTTATAAATGTTTCGTTAACAATGATTTATATTTCCTCAAAGTGGATTTGTAAGATGACGAAATTGGGGTTAATTACAAATCCGAACGTAGAAGTCTGTTGTAAGCAATCCGATTTGGAATAAATTTTCGCTTCGTATCTGCATCAAGGAGATTTGTTTGTGGTTGTTTGCTGAATCCAACCGACATTTCTTCAATGCAACTTCCTATTATTCCTAAAGTACCTGCAGGAATAATAAGATCTATCTGCATAAGTTTTTCAGTTGAAATCGGAGTTAATATCCATAATTTTTTTGCAAAAATATCTATAGCACGAACAATTCCATATCCCAGAAATTGATTTTGATTTTCATAGGAATGTAATTCTACAGTGTTATAATCCAAAGTTTGATCGGAATCAAGTATATTATTTTGAATATCCAATTCCAAATTACAGCAGAGAGCCACCAAGCTTCCATTTATAATATCAAGAATATTATGTGGAGAATATCCTTTTGGGCAACCGAGTTTTACTTTGTCGAGATTAACTCTAAAAATCATCAATAAATGTCAAGGCTTTCGTTAATATTTATCTCAAGCAAAACTTACTGTACTGGCACATGCGTGTTTGAAAAGTACGAAGAAAATGCTTTATCCCTTACTCCTTTAGAGTTGAGTCCCCTAAAAATAATTTAAAATTAAACCTATTTGATTCATAAATGAATTTTTATTATTTACGATTGATAGATGTTGCCTGATCCCTCTGGATGACATGTTGAGTCTATACTGATGAACTTGTATGACAAATTACCTTTCACCGATTGCTTAAATTCAGGATAAAACTTTTCAAAAATTGATGGGTTTTGAAATTTTAAGACCTCCGTTAGTTCTAATTTAAATGGAAAGCATCTCCTGGTATTGTTGATGTGTAGTTGAATGACAAAATTCGGACTGAAGATTTTAATTATTTCAACAGCTAGAGTTGTACCTAAACCTAAAATTAAGAACAACCTTGATTGGTGACCTCAATCAGCAACATACTAAAGTATCAGAATTGATCTTACCTTCACAGAATCCAGATGTATTTATAATTTTAGGAGAAGTTGGATAATGTTTCTTAACAAAATCAGCCAATTCTTTCATACATTTCACATAACCATTTGGATTTTCTGAAATATTAATTTGACCAAAAAATATAGCCCTGAAAAAAGAAACAATATTATAATATATTTGAATAGATTTTTGGTTGCAAACCTTGCTGGCTCAAGTACAAGTACATCTTTATATTTCGTCCCAATCAAGGGTTGATTAATAATGCTAGCAGATAATACTCCTGGCAGTGTTAGTTGGGGCTGACCCGGATCTAGATCAATATAAACAATTGGACCAATCTGGTAGGTGGACAGTAGATTATTTATAAGCCATTTATTCAGAGTAGACTTCCCGACGCCTTTTCCTCCAAATGTGGCAACATTTGGTATGAAGTTCCTAGTGGCTAAACAATACAAAAGTAATTTAAATAAACTGATCATTAATTCGTTGCTGATTAGTGTGTAAATACTTACGCTTTAAGGATTCTAAAATTTCAGTCCAATCACATGGAACAATCTGAAGTAAATTATCATCACAGCTAACCGGCATACTATTGTGATTGTCATTCTTATGATCAGAATTCATTTTCATTTAACCTTCACCCTTTATTGCAAACACCCAATCAATTGGATTGGATGTTGATGTTACTGAAAATTAATAATTTTGTTTGCATTTGCAACCTGTAGGAATGCAGGAGTCATGTGGAAAGCACAAAATCAAAATTTTACCCGCTTCAATAACAAACTTGGACTTTTACTCTATCACGTGGACTAAAATTTTCTTTTACTCAAAGCGTCGCTTTCACAACAATCCTCCCACCGACCGCACCACAACACAGAAGAAAATGCATGAATAAACCGAAACGGTCGGATTGAAAATTTCGGATTTGGAACTTTCGGCTAGCTTTCCCAACCCATTATTATTGGCAAACAATAAAGAGTGTGAGTCATCCTCATCCATGCTTCTTCAAGAATCAAACTTCATTTTTTAATTTTTGTCTTGATTTTGCTACCTGAATTGAAAATTTTTTATTTATTATATACAATTATTTTTGATTTCTCCCGACTACAGGCAGTTTCCAAATTCCAGTTGCAAGAAACATTAAAATGGGTAAGCAAAACAGAATTAACAACTAAACGTTGCATTTGCATTATTTCTTGCTTAATCAGATTCAGATTCATTAGGGACTTACCCTTACAATTCAGATGGTGATAATGGGTTGGGACCTTTTCAACAAAGAGTTATGCTAAATTTATTCCAACATTTGAGCAGCTTACAAAATGAAAATACTCCAACAACCACCGCAGAGGTTGCCAAAAAAAATAAGTTGTGTAGTTTTATTGAGGCATGTCAGAATGGAGAATTAGGCATTGTTAAAAAGTTGATCTCCAAAGATAAGGAATTGGTAAGTTCAAATTGTTTGTTAACCTTCTTCTTTTCTTTTTTCTTACTTAACATCAATCGCAATTATAATAATCCATTTTCGATTAATTTCTTTGTTTTTGGAGTTTATCGGAACACTTTATTATTCAAATGCTATAAATAGACTAATAAAACTGTGATTTTATGAATAAGATGCAATATGTTGCCTTTTTCGGACAGGTTAATCAAAAATTTCCAACATTTGGACTGACTGGGTTACAAGCTGCAGCTGCCGGAGGACACCGCAAAATTGTTCTTCATCTTCTTAAAAATGGAGCAAAGTTAGAATTAGATGATATTGAAGGAGACAATCCACTCCGTAAGCGTCAGTTTTTAATGCTCTATTTCGTTTAACAGATTTCATTTTATAGATTATGCATCACTGAAAAATCAGGCCCGGATTATTGAAGATTTAATAAAAGCTGGAATTCCGTTGAATGCGCCAAATAAAATGGGCAAAACACCCCTACATGTTGCGTTAGTTGTAGAATAATTATTTGAAATGCTCAATTATTAAGTATTTAAATAAATAATACAATTTATGATATCCAAATCCAGGGCTTTAGAAGGCCATCTAGATCTTGTGAAGATGCTACTAAAGTACAAGGCAAACATTAATGTCCAGGTAAATCAAAATAATGATTCATTTATTTAATTTTATTTAGTTTAATTTTCTTTCATAGGACAATGAAGGAGATACCCCACTTCAATGTGCAATCCTAAGTAAAAACTATGAAGTAGCAGAGCTTCTGCTTAACGCTCCAGGTACATAATATTGCCTCTAATAAGTAATCAAATCTAAGTTACACTGTTTTTCTTTGTAATTTATTTTTTTAGATATCGACTTAAAAATCCGGAATAAAAATCAACACACGGTACTCCACACTGCAGTAATCGTTGGCAGTGAACAGTAAGAAAAATATACATTGAATTAGATTGAATAATCCAATTTTGGCATGAAAACTTTTTTCAGAGTTACTCGTCGGATTTTAGAGAAGGCTCCAGAACTAGTGAACGAGAAAAATGTTGAAGGACATGCTGCTTTGCACGTTTGCTGTGTCATTAGTGATGATAAGGTTGACACGCTGAAGATCCTCGTTGAACAAGGAAGTGCGGAAATTGATATTAGAGACAATCTTATGCGGACACCTCTTCATTTGGCTGCTATTAAAGGATTTACAAAAAATATGGAATATCTGATCCAATGTGGTGCTAAAGTATCTACACAAAATTCACTTGGTGATACACCACTTCATGCTGCAATTATAGCAGGAAGCAACGCTGTCATTGATTTACTTATTGGAGCCCCTGGTAAAATTTAACTTATGAATCTTAATATTACTAAACGGGATTGTGACAATTTATTTTTATTTCGTACACGTTTATAGGAGTTGATTTGACTATTGAGAACAAAGATG
Source organism: Friesea truncata (assembly GCA_034699725.1). Taxonomy (NCBI): domain Eukaryota; kingdom Metazoa; phylum Arthropoda; class Collembola; order Poduromorpha; family Neanuridae; genus Friesea; species Friesea truncata. The sequence continues at coordinate 6,010 of JAQGCN010000098.1, read as the reverse complement.
GTGACAGCGCCTTCCATGTTGCAATCATGCGTGATAATTCATAGTATGGTTTCATATAATTATAATTTTACATTATTTAAATTTTTCTTTGTGTCCAACTTTCAGTGCTTTTGAAAAATTGTTGGAGAAAGCACCTCATCTTGTGAACTTCAACAGAAAAACTGATGGCTATACTTCTCTCCACCTCGCTTGTATTAGTAATCGTTATCATATGATGAAGGCACTGATTGAGAAAGGTCAAGGAAATACTGAGTGTGCCACCTTGTGCAATTCAACCCCTCTCCATCATGCTGTTATGGAAGGCCACTGCAGAATAATTGAGCTTCTTGTGACACATCAAGCGAATGTAAATGCTCAAGATACAAAAGGCTGCACTCCACTTCATGTTCTGCTATTGCATGCGGCAAGGAATAAAACTAACCTTGAGGACCATAAAATTTCGCCAAAAATTGCATCGGTAAATTCTGATAGTAATATGTCTTTCTTAATATATTTACTAGTGTAATTAAATGGGGAATTTTTAATTTTTAGATTTGGAGTCATTTGTTGACAATCGGTTGGAAAAGTGAAGATAAAGATTTGCCTTATGCTGCCGTATGTTGTTTCTTGGTTTCTGCAGGAGCTGAATACGATACGAAAAGGAATAGTCGTGGACAGACTGTATTGGATTTAGTTAATTTAGTAACTTCTAAATCAAGACGTTTCAAGAACATTCTTCGCCTTTACGCCACAGATCCCAAGTAAGCTCAAAAATTGTACTATAAATGCTATTTCTTTTAATATGTTTTATTTTATTATAAGGTTGAAAATTTCGTTCGACGTAGTTGCTGAACCAGCTGATACTGGAAGTGGAATTGGGAGTACAGCTTCTAATGATAATGAAGTGAAAGTGAATGAGGTTGCGCGTGGAGAATGTCTTGCGTGTTCCGAAGTGGCAGTATTAATTCAGTTTGAACCATGTGACCATCGGGTTGTCTGCGAGCCTTGTTCAGTCGGATTGAGAAGATGTTTCGATTGTAAAACACCTATTAAACGAAAGGTGAGTGGCAACAGAAAGAAGTTAAGGAAACGATTCCTGACTTCCTGAAAATTATGAATATGACATCAATTTATTTGTAAGAGTATTGTTTAACTTCCTATCTAAGATAGAATTTTGAAAAAGTCGAAATTTTGGTCTTTTTCAAATAAAAGCGAATTATTTTTGTTAAGTCTGTATACCACCGGGGTAAAACAAAATTTATTTTCCTTAGATTAACTTTGATAATTTATTGAAAATGAATTAAACTTAGAATGAAGAACCATGACCTGATATTAAGGCTTCTTTATTCTAAGGATAAGGAATTAAATATTATTTAATCTCAGTTTGACTTCCTTCGCTTTCTTTACTTTCACTCTCAACTGAGCTGTGACCTTATTTCCTCCAGGGGGACCCATGACCACTGGGTGTACCAGTCCCAAGGTCGGCCCTCGGCATCCATTTTTCCCTACGTCTGTATCAATCGTATTTTAATCGTATTTTATTATCTACATCATATTCGTGTAATTACGTCCTAATTTCTTCTGCAATTGCTTAACGACCATACTGTCTGCCTGTGTATAATGCAGTCGTCATAATAATAATCACACTCACCTGTAATTTTTCCATATGCATATGTTATTAATTAAATGGGACCTAAGACAGTTTTGCTAAACTGGAATTTTTTGTGAGAACTTATTGTAAAAAACTAAAGCAAGAAATCCCTTTCTTTTTTGTTTCTTACCCTTTCGTTAATCCCAGACCCAGGCTTAACTCTAATTTTATTCACCCTATTCATTAGACAGGATTTTAAAAAGGTTAGTCAGATTTATTACTACCTGGAATCTTATTTTTATCATTTGGAAGGAAACCGACTCACACGCAATTAACTCGTGAGGAAAAACAATAGAAATACCTGCCCTTGGTCTCATCCAAAATTATTTGGTCAACCGACGTTAAACATACACTACACAGAGAAAACGCACAAATTATTTCTAAATCTTTAAAAATGAATACCTACTGGAGCATAATTTTTGTTATTGGAATTTTCACCCATATTTCCGCAACACCAGTTCAAGAAAGCGATACATTCGCTTCCGCTGACGAGAGGATTTTCAAAGGATACACGGAATGTAGAAGTAGTGAAGATTGTCCACCGAATCATTGCTGTACCCTTGGTAAGAACAAAAAAATTTAAATATAAGCATCAAGAAATTCATGAACAAGAAGTTTATGTTATTAGTTTGAAATCAATTTTAATTCAACAATAATTTGATAATTGTTCAGTTTTATGCACCATCAAGGTGACGCGCATCGATTCACATGCATTATGCACATTATTCAAGACATAAATTATTTGAACTCTGATTTTTAAACAAATTTCATTTTGTTTCAGGAATGCAGCGTTACAGTATTCCAACCTGTCAGCTTTAGGAGTTCGTAGTGATCCTTGTATTCCAACAAATCCTCAACCCCGGAACTTTAGTCTGATGTACCCTAATTCTCGAAGTGCTGTGGATGTTCAGAGTGCTTATCTTCTGTATTGTCCATGTCAATCTACCTTCATCTGTGACCGGGATACAAACTCATGTCAAGATACATTGGAATCATCCCCAAAAATCACCCTCGACAAATCCAACCATGTTTAAATATTCTGGACTCGTTAATTAATAATAAGGAATTTTACAAGAATTAAAGTATCAAAGTGACTTTGTTTATATTGATTTATTTTTGTTTGCGACGTTTCACTTTGTATAGTTTGGAACTTAAATAATCTAATCTTAATTAATTTAATTCTAGTTCCTAATTTAACCATGCAATTATAATAATCAAGTCGCTACAAAACTTAAATAATTCTTACGGATTTATCTTTTTACTAATTTTGTTCTGTTAATTAATAATATTTGTACAGTAAAAGTGGTTATTCAATCCGTAAATAAAAATTAATTACACAACGTAATAAATAAACTCTACAAATATTAAAATAATATAATAATAAATTTGATTGCATATAAATGAAACTTATAAAAGTTCATTTCATTAAATTAAGAAACATAATAATAATGTACGAAGTCGAAAAAATCAATCGAAGATTATTAAGTAAAAAATTCGGTACATAACGTCCATCAGCATCATCCATTATTTTAAGTAAAATAAAAAAAATAAATAATAAATCGAGCACGAGTGAATAATTCATTGAAGTAAAAAAAAATTGTAATAAGTTGTACTGTTTCGTCCAAAGAACCTTAAGTTAGTACTCGGATAACTTAATAAGCAAACTTCCATAATTAATTAATAATTTTAAAGTCTTTGATAATTTCTGGTAAATTCATTTGATAAATCTGGTAAGAAATGGAAATACGATTCAAGAATTTGCTTTCATCCTTCTAACAATACTAGGCAAAAATCCTGTTTGGAGCATTAAAAATTAATTGTATAATAATGAACAGGGATGTCAATTATTGTAAATTTGAGATATCAGATGAGTATTTGGTCACAACAATGACAACCAATTACAATCACATTATATTCCTAATTGAATAATTTCGGAGTCAATTCATCATTCATTCCATTCAAAAAATCGTAACACGACGATAAAAATTTCTACGATCCGTTACATAATTTTAGTTTGATGTGATTGAAAATTAATATATCGTGTCAATAGAGATTAGTTTAGGAAAAGTGACACGGTAATACTGGGAACGAAAAACTTGGCACTCTTGCAATCAACGTAGCAACTAAAGACACAATTGAAACATGGAGGGATTTGAAATACTGTGTGAATTTAGAACGAGTTGAAATGGACATGCGAGATTTTGACATGGACTTCGAAGATACGACAGGTACACGAGAGTCCTAGCTCATAGAAAATAGAGACGCATTGACCTAAGTTAAAAAGAAATAGGGATTGTTCAGAGATTTAGGATAAGGTTTCTGTCGTTGTCATACGACACTTTCCTCTTCTAAATTCTTTGTCATCTTTTTGGCCTGGTGCGTATTCCGATGGGGATGATGGTGATCAGAACCACTTGCTGTTGAATTTGTATTTTTATTGCTAGTACTACCACTACTATTCGTGTTGTGTATCTGTGTAACTCCGTTGGCACTGTTGGTACTGTTATTATTTGTAGGTAAGGACGAGGACGTGACGGGAGTATGAAGTTGGTTATTTCCTGGAGGGTGTTGTCCATTTTGGCTATAACCATATGAACTTTGGTGAGAGTCACTAGGACTCATTTGACTAACTTGTTGGGCACAGTTTCTTTTTTCTACCCAGATTGCATATTCAGCTTGCGCTAATAGTTTCTCTACATGTTCTAATTGTTCTTTATGAGATAAAAGTCTTTGTAGACCAGCAGATTGAGTATTGCTGTCCAATGATTCAGTTCTTGATAGAATATGCTCAGTTTGATTAAGAAGATGTTCCACTCGTCCCACTATTGAATTATTTTGTGTAGGGGTGGGTATATACACAGGGGTTGTAGGGTGGTAAATTGCAGGGGATGAAGTCACAGAACCATTTATGGGGGAAGTTGGTGTTCGATCATAAAGTGGTGTTGAACCAGGAGTCCTGTGTTTATTTGGCAAGGGAAGTAACGGTAAGCGTCGAACATCTTCTATAGAATTTCCTCTGTAATCCCTGAAATAATTTTAATTTCAAAGATAAAAATATACGACGCTTATCTTTCTTTTGTGTATATTTACCTTGTATAGACCACATCCGGAACATCGCCTCTACCATTTTTGGAATGGATATCTGAGACAATACCAGAATCCGGTGTGACGTCATGACTCGACTCGCTGGAACAATATGGAGGAGGATTGAGAATTCCAGGGATATGACCTGATCCACCCAATTGTAGAACAAAATTTCTACCAGGATGACTGCTGGTCGGGGTAACCATTGTAGAGTTTGGAGCTGTAGCTGCACCATATCTAACTCTATCAATAGTTCTAGCTAGTTCTGCTCTTGCAATATTCACATTTCCATTTGAATGGTGGGGGTTGAAATGTGTAGGACGAATCCCTTGGCTTCCGTTTAGGTTTGAGATTGAACCAATTTGTTCAATAGTATGGGCTAATGGTGGACCCAAACCATCTATAAAATTACAAGAAACATAACCCTTAAAATAAAGTATAGGAGTAAACAAAAAAGAGTTAAAATGAATGTTACCTATAGTATGGGGGATGTTATTTCTGGGCCTTGAAGTGTCGTAGATAGAATCGATGGTTTTAGTTAAGTCTCTTGAAATAGAATAAATGTAGTCTCTGGGAGCAGATAGAAGAACACGGTCTGAGCCACTATGATTTGAACCCGTAGATGAGCCTTGGTTTGCCATTGATGCTATTTTAACACTTTCCAAGCTAGCATAAATGTTACTTGTTTCACGCTCATCTTTTGAACTTGGTCCTCCAGTACAGAGAAGTGGATTCTCATGTTGATGGTTTAGATTGACCTCTCGAGAGACGGCAGGCGTCCCAAACACTACTTTGGTTACTAGCAAACTTGCTGGAGCTGGCTCCGGAAGTCTGAGACCTTGTGGAAATCCATCCACTGGAGTCCCTGGTAAAGAATGAGATGGTCCACCATTTCCTAGTCTCAAGGGTAAACCTCTTCCAACGCTTGAGCGATACTCCCCAACTCGTTCTCCTAAAAAATGTTTATACAAATTTTATTCTACTACATTATCATTATAGTATTTCCAAAAAATTACCTGGAAGTGCTCTTTCTCCAAAAGTTTTACCCCGAAGAGAAGAACGATTCTCGGTTTGTCCGAGCATCATCACATCTGCTCTTGTGTTTGAGCTAGAACAGAAAAATACATCATAAACTTATATCAGTACCATAAAATGTTGTTTATGAATGAAAAGCTTACCTGTATGTAGGAATACATCGCTGAACGGCAGTATTAGAAGAAACCATGGTAGGAAAAATATCCGCGTTCATGAGACCGACGTTGCTCATTTTATTGACTGGAACTCCTGAAAACCTTT
>JAQGCN010000097.1:0-45709 GCA_034699725.1 Friesea truncata | reverse complement strand
TAGAAGAAATACTTTTCATTTAAAGTTACAATTTAATTTAATATTAGTTACTATTCGTTCTTGGAATAAAAATTTATTTATTGCAGATTCATTCATAATAAATATTTAAATTCTCATCGAAATTTTAAATGAAAATTTTTAAATTTTAAAAAACACCCATTCAAAGTATGTGAAAAAAAAGAAAGTAAAATCTGGGGAAAAATTAACTTAAAAAAGAAAGGAATTTTTAACTTTCTCTTATAAAAGATGAGCGAGCAGGAAAGGAACGCGCGGTTTCATTATGTTTGGTTTGGTTTAAGTTAAAATTGTCCAGGAAAAGTTATCCTTCTGGAGAAAGAAAGGGAGACAGATGCAACGCATGGAAGGTAAAGATTACAAAGTAAAAACAGTGAGTTGACAACTACTTTAAGGGTAGCTGTTGTAGCAGTTAGCGAGTGTTGCTGTGCTGTGGTGGTGGTGGATAATTTTCTCGGGAGTTTGCGCTTCTTCCCAGTAAGTCCTATTCCCATTGCGTCTCCTTTTCCTTTCTTTCTTCGTCAAGTAAATTTCTTTCCCCCCACCGTTCACCATCATCAGTAAGTTTCCATTCTGTATTCTCCCATCATTATTAGGAACAGGGAGACATCCATTTTACACTTTTCAATTGATTAGAAAACTTAATTAAGGCCCAAGGTACATTTTCTCTATTCACTCGTCACTCCTCACCCGAATCTAATAATGGAGTCCAGACCAGAGAACTAACACGTCATCTCCTCTAACCATTTGATAATAAAAACCGCAACAGTGAAAGCATTGCATTGGGATTGAAAAAATAAGTAAGTTAAGTTTAGTCAAAAATATTATTTAATCCTAGTAAAGTAGTGACTCATTAATCATAAGTTGCAACTTGTATACATACTATACTCGTGCTTTGAAATCTACAGATCTAAATCTCTCATCTGCATTTAACTTTCTGTTGTGTACTGACATTTATTTTAGTTATGCATTTAGAAGTTTTGTTTATTTTTAACAATTATTTATTTTTATTTGTAGATTGCTGAAATCTTGCCTTGAAACAACAAAAGCATGTCTATGTCAATGAATCACCCTTCTTCAAGTGACCTTAATTCATCATTCCAGGATCATCCAGGACTTGGCTCTTCCAAAGCAGTTTCTTCACAGTCACTCGATAATAATTCAGAAACTGAAGATTCTTCTCCTGCCACTCTTATGAATCATCCCCTCAGTATGAATTCACCAGGATCCGCATCTGCCATGGCAACGCCACCGCCCTTCAGATCCACCAATCAATCACAGTATAATCGACAATATTCTCCTCCGAATAATTTTCCAACATCAGGTATTAAAATCCGTAGTGATTTGTCACTCGCTGTATTCGTATTGTTGTTACGAACACAATGAATTTAATAAAAAAGAAAATTAATTCTTTCTTAGTATCCGCACCGTCATTTCCTTCAGCTTTGGCAATGGCTTCATCTGAAGAAAATTTTCAAAATGGAGAACCTAATTCAAGACTATATCGCTCATCACAGTCCAAAATTGAGAGTCTCAAGAATTGGAGCATTTCAACTTATAAATGTACTAAACAAATGATGTTTGAAAAATTGGGAAAAACTTCTCGAACTGTTGATTCGGGTAAGGCTGCGCTGCTCATTTTTAATAATTATTTGATGGATTTTATTTATTTATCATGTTGTATTTAGAACTGGAATCCCGTATTGAACATTTAAGAGAAATCAAAAGACGTTACTCTCAAGTATTGGAATTGTCAAGAGCGTTTACTAGACATTTTTATCATGTAATTCAGACGCAGGTAGGTGGTTTACATCAACTGAAAATTATTTCCCCTTTCAAAAATTGTAACATTTTGTATTTCAAATTTTAGATGAAGCTTGCCGAAGTTTTCTCGGATTTGGCTCAGAAATCACCAGAGCTTCAGCAAGAATTTTTGTTCAATGCTGAAACTCAACGAAATCTTCACAAAAATGGTGAAATACTTCTCAACGCACTTAACTTTTTCCTATCCTCGGTGAATACACTTTGTAACAAAACGATTGAGGATACTATTCTTACTATTCGACAGTATGAGAATGCAAGGTAAAAATTCAATTTAATTTCTTCCATTTCTCTTTTACAAAATTTTCATTTTGATTTTTACAGAATAGAATATGACGCTTATCGATCTGAACTGGAACTTATGCTCCAAATCCCTAAGTCAGAAAATTCCGCGGCTAAAATAGAGGAAGCCCAAAGAAATTTCAATATATACAAACTAAGCTACGAGAAATTGAGAGATGACGTGAATGTCAAATTACAATTTCTTGATGAAAATAGGGTAAGACTAGATTTATTGTTTACGAGTCATTGTCATTGAGATTACTAATTTGAAATTCAAATTCATAGATCAAAGTCATGCATAAACAACTCCTCCTTTTTCATAATGCAATTTCTGCCTATTTCTCTGGTAATCAACAAGCACTCGAGTCAACACTGAAGCAATTCAGTATAAGCAGAACTCAGATTTCCAGTGGTGCGCCATCATGGTTAGAACAGCAGTAACACAAGCTAAGCTCATTCCAGAACCCTTTATTCGCTAATAAAGTAAAGTAAATGAATGACTTAAATATTGTCAATATAATGATTGACTGAAGGATTCGTAAACATTGGCAGCAAATGTACGAGTTGATTCTGAATTCATAAGAACTGAAAGCCATGGGTCTGTATTATTGTTACTTTGAGTTGCTAATGAATTCAGCATTGGGATTATTTTGGCCATTGGAATTTGAACTTCGGAGAAAAGATGAGGAATATCATTGACTATTACTGGAGGTTGGTCGTCTCCTCCACCTGCTGTGGTGGATTCTTCTGTGGTTTCTTGGATAATAAAGTCAGTTACTCGATCACAAAAATGGCTAATTCCTTGATGTTCAAAGGAATTGAGGAGTCCAACAACATCATCCGAGTCGATAAGATCAAAAGTTTCAGTTAGCAGTCGCTCGTAAATGTCTGGTGGTTCGTAGTGTGGACGACATTTTTGAAGAGTATTTCTAAAATAATCTTGGGATTCAAGAATGTCCGGTGTAAATATATATTTCCATGGATATTTGACAGGACTATTACAAGAGTCGTGACATCCGTTCAGAACTGCTGCGTCTCGATTAACTCCTCTTACAATATTCATAAAAATACCTTCGAGATCAGAAATGGTGAGTTTTTGCTTGAGTCCAATTGAACCAACTACTGCTGCAGTTTGCTCAAAGACGAGTGAACATAGATTTTGCATTCCAGCATTTACAAGGTAACTGGCGAGTGATAGGTATTTTTGTTGTAATTCAGTATCAATTGCTGTATTGTTTGAAAGAATAATTCCATTTACATTTCTCCATTCGTGTTTTTGTTCATCTTCATCAGATTCCAAATAGAGATAACCTCCAATAACATTGAGTTGAATACGAAGGAGGACGTTTAGAAGTGAGGATCCATAAATATAGGCAATTATCTTGGAGAAAGTTACAACTTTGAGTTTATCCCATACTTCTAATTTTTTCGTAGTTTCCACATCTGTGCTTCTTAACTGCTTAAGTTGTGTTAATAAAACTTCAGAATCAAGGGATACAATTAATGTTTCTCTCAAATTAGTCACAAGACCTAAGAAAGACACTTTGAATGTAGATTCCATTCTTTCAAAATGTTGTTCCTTTTGTAATTTTGTCCAGAGTTCTAATGCCTGTGCTTCATGATATGCTAAAAATTTCCCTGCTGCATACTTGACTCCATACATAACAACTTGGGCCCCAATTGCTCCAACAGCCACTTTCTTCCAGTTATTCTTCACAATATTCTTAACTCGGGTAAACATTCTAATTGGTTAATGGCTAAAAAGAATAAAAAATCAATTATTGAAAGATGTTAATTTCAATTTTTTTGTATTTAACTTACGTTAGTTAGTTATGATTCGAGAAATTCAGAATTCTCTGTCTTTACAGCAGCTAATGAGGGTGTTTTCTCCAAGCGGTTAACAACAAAATTTGTAGTATCAATGAATCGTTCAACACAATTTTTGAGACAAGATTCTACTTTGGATTCAAGACGTGTAGAAGGCTTCTGGTCCATACAAGTATCCCAGCACTGTTCCGTTAGACCATGTACCAATTGCTTAAAAAGTGTAAAGAATTAAAAGTGGAAATCACAATCGTTCAGGAGTCAAGGTGAGGACAACGGGAGAAGGAAGACAGCAGGAGCTTTACTACGTATAAATAATGGACATAAAGCTTAATCATAAGATTTAATTAACACAATACAGACTTTATCGATCAAAAGTTCAATACTAATTAAATTAGTCTAATTTATACCTGGTATCGTTGTTTTTGTGTTTCAATTTGGATAAAATTTTGCAATTGAGGATCCTTTTGCAGGTCATCCAAACTCATTATGCTCCACGCCGATCCAGACTTGATCCGAAATTGATTTTTTTCAAACTGTCTGCTTGTAGTTAGTTGTAACTTTCTTAAAATTAAAAAACTTTTTAAAAAGTAAAAGAAAGACGACAAAAAAGTGAGGAAGAGGAGGCCTTCGACAAAGGTAAGACTAAAATACACAACTCACAACACACGACTACTGTTAGGCGAAATCGACTTTTTTTTCTTTTGCAAAACAAATAAAACTAAACTAATAATAATAAATCAAAATGAATTTTAATTTTTACAATAAATTAACTACCACTCATTTGTAGACAAAAATAGCAAAGCTAAAATTATTTTCCTGTTCATCAGAAAATATTATTCACAGGTGAGTATTCTGTTATTTAGTGACACCCCTTCCTTAGCACGCAAGGAAAAAACCTTATAAAATTCCGCTTCCGATGACCAGCACACCTCAACCAATCAAAAGCTCCTACTTTTGTTTGAAACGCTTATGCCTTTAAAAATTTATTCATGTAAAATACTCATAAAATATTAAATTAAATTCCAAAATGAAGTTATTTTGTCAATTAAATTAATTTCGTTTATTTGTAGAGAAATAAGTAAAAAATAAAAATAAGGAAGTTATAAATATAATTTAAGTTAATTGGATAATTTACGTTTTCTAGTAAATTCTGTATTCTTTTTTTTCTTATTATTTCTATTTTGATTCTTGGCCCTCTTTTCAAGCATGGAGGCCACACTGTAAGCACTTCGAATACCAGGTCCAAAATATTTATTAGGGTTAGATTGATAGAGCAAAAATCCAGCTTCCCTTGACGGAGGTTTTGCATCTTGTCGGACAGTAAAATCAATTCCAGTTGTCCATAAATCTCGTTCCTTTTTTAAAATAGTAAAACCAGGAGTTCCTTCTGGAAAAGAACAAGGATCATCTTTGCACATGTAAGCCCAGGTTCGTATAGCGTCCCAAATAACATTGTTGGGAGCATTGGATTTTAGTGTATTTGGGTTAGTATGAGATAAAGAAACTTCATATCCAAGGTTAACCAATGCAGACCTAAAATTAGTTAGTTTATATTGTATAAATATTCAATTGTATTTTAATTCTAGACAAATTACCGAAGTTTTAGCATCGGAATAGCAGGGGCTCTCAGAACTGAACAAAGTTGACTAGGTTTGTAAAACAATGGTGCATCTATTTCTTCCGATACAAGAGCCAACAAACCCTATTAATAAAAAATATTGTGAACATAGAGATAAATAATAAATAGGTAAATAATAAAAACAAGACTTACTTGAAGACGATTGAATGTTCCCAGATAAAGCATTGTTGAGAGTGTGTTTATCATAGCAAGTACAAATTCTTTGTCATGAATTGGGCCAGTCCAAATAGGTCCACCGACCTAATGATTCAATATTTAATAATGAAAACTTACACAAACAGTATCGTTGAGCTTACATGTTTTCTAGAATTGCATTCTTCACATCTATCACCAACGTTCAAACATGCGAATGAATATTTGTCTTTATCCTTTGTCATTCCCAAAGGCTGGTAAGATAAACAATGACAACTCACGCATTGAAAAACCATCGACGAGTTACTATAAAAAAATTCATTATTAGCACAGAGATTTGTGTTAAATAGTATTTTACAAACCTTGCCGATTTCTTGCAAACTATAGGTCCCTTACGAACTCTGAAAAACAGTCTAACGTAAAAGTCAATTTTGAGTGACATCAATGGCTCGACGTAACGTCCATGACGATTAGCTATCGACTGTACACAGTGAATTAAGATTCTCAAGGCCTATTCATAGCATAATAATGGAATAAAGTTTTAAAAATAATGAATTTAAGAATATAAAAATTACAATCTCATGGCAAGCATCCGATTTTAGTGACATTGATCCGTACTTTGCGAAACATGTTTCAGCAGCTTTTCCACATAAGATAGCTAAATCTGTAGCTGTCACTAAAAGCATTCCACCATCGCTTACAGACTAAAAAGAAACAATAATATTAAGCTTGATTTTGAATGAATAAAGAACCTTTACAGTTGTTGTACTTGTACCTTAATTGCAGCTTCCAAAAACGGGACTGGGGTGCCATAAGGGTCGAGATCAATAATAAAGTATTTGTTTAACTGATTGTACATCAAAGCACTGTAAATGATTCATCAATATTACCGACAATATAAAACAAACTTTACTAATTTCTGCAGACATTACCAGGCATCACTACGATTTGGTTCAACAATAGAAGTGGTTTCGTTGGATTCAGAGTTAGCACGAATAATTTCCAAAGAAGTTGGTGATAAATCATTGGCAATTATTTTATGAATTCCAACTATTTCTTTAGCATAGCGAATTGATCTGATTCCAGTAGCTGCCATTGCTTCTAATAATGTCACCTCTTCAGGTAATCCTTTTTTTCCAGGTGGAGTAGTGTTGATAAAGGTTTGTATTGCGATGACACTGTACAACAAATAGAAAAACACTTGATACCTTAATAACGATTGTTTATGCTACTACGCATTCATTTTCTCAATTAGCACGTAGTTTTTTACGTAAAAAATTAAGTTACTTACCTAATATCTCTATTAACTTCTTGAGCAGGGTTATAAAATGTATTTGCTGAAAAATTGAGGTTCAAACGAACTTTCCCTTCAGTAATTGACACATTCATTGGAGCCACTTCGGTGGTCACTGTAGGTTCCCCTTCATTTGTTGTAGTTTTTTGAGTAGTTGTGTCATCCCCTCCGTCATTTTTTTCAATATCTTCTGGTTTATCCATCACTTTTTAGTCTTAATCAAATAAAAAATTTACGTCTAAAAAACTTTAAAAAACAAAATGAAACCGATGATAAAAACGTGACAGAATTTAAGTTTTACATTCCCTCTTTCAAAACTTTGAGTTCCATAAAGCTGGCGGACACAAACTAATTTTAAAACGCTTTATTTTTTAGTTATTTTCGAATAAACAGGTACAAAGTAAGCATAAGTCATAAAAAAGTGATGCATAATCAATACAATTAATTAAGATGAAGGATGTCGGAGAGTTTCATCCTATTATTAGTAAAATCTTAATAAATTATCCCTTCAAGACTGAGAAAAAAGTATCAGTCCAAACTCCAAATAGGAATAATAATTTTGTAGCTGCAATAATCATTTGTAGCTTTCAAAATCCGATATTACTGTCTTGTTTTTTAACGTCCCAACAAGGAAGCAGAGGAAGATACTCGTGGATTTATATCAATTCGTCGTAAAAGTGATCTTTTAAGTGATGCCAGCGATTTTTCTAAACTTCTCCTCTTCCGGAGAAATGATCTTTCGGTCCCACAAGCTATGGGATGCAACTCTAATCAAAATTGTGCTTGTATTGAACCTATTAAAAAAGATAAAAATTTTATTATTAACATAACCAATACTTCACACAAATTGAAAAAAATTATCTTACTTTTTTCCGTCGGGGATCCTAATGTTAAGGAAGAAAGAGAAGATGATAAGTTTATAACAGAATTAACAGATAACATGGAAGGGTAAGGTTCGACATCACCATCTTCCGATGGTAAACATGTTTCTACCATTGCTAAAATATAAAAATAGTATTACTTACTTAATTTCTATTATAATAGAACAGATTAACTTACCTTCTAAACAATTAACAAAAAGTTCTGCGCTTTCTGCCGTGCAATTAGACTTTACATGTAATAAAACAAAATAAATTTAGTTTTGTTGTTTGGTGTTAATAAAATAAATACCTTCGTAAAAGGACCAGCAAATCGCCAAAGACCACCAAACCCTTGTGATTGCAAGTAATGTGGTTGTTGTTGTGAAGGATCTTCCAAAGTAATCATACTTTGAATTATACTCTGAACGGAATTTAGGATTTGTTGATCATGACACAGAGATAGTACATTGGTAATTTTGGCATCCAGGAGTGTATGACTAAAAATTACACATGAATTACACTTAATTATTATTCAGAATATTCCTATGAAAACTTACATGACAGGAAAAACTTTTGGAAACACAACAGAAGCTTCAGCCAAATAATCATATAAAACACGGACCTCCGATTCATCAGTTGTATATTTTACAAGTGTGGCTAAAACTGTCAGAAGTAAGGCTTGGGTTTGGATGTCAACGATAATTTCAGGATCCAAGAGAACATTATTTTCATTCGATACACTTGCCCTTTTGCAGTCTTCTCCTTCCTATTTAATAAACAAAACTTAATTAAAATTTTCAAATCAAGGTATCATTTTTAGTGCAACTTTCAACGACAAAATGAAATTAGTAAAAATATAATAAAAAATAATTCCTGACTGACTGAATTCAGTCATGAAGTACCTTCGGAGTATATTTCGAAGGTTTAACTATTATGATTTCGGTCGTATCTTGAAGGGTAGAATTGCCCTAACGCTAAAGGTTGTAAAATATACAAAATGAAGCACGAATAATTTTAACATTGCCAAAAAAATTCACAAACAAGCAAATAGTTAGTTAAAGGGAAGGATTTTCATTCATAAATTAGAAAAAAAATCAAGAATGAAAAGAATATGAAGAATTCGTGTAAGAAAACTGATTTGCTGTGATGCCATTTGTTCATCTTGGCTTTTGAATATGGGGAAAAAGTACAACAAAAAGCATCAGAAAAACAAGGACCATCCAGGTATTGTCATTATTGGCCCTTGACAAAGAAATTTAAGAAAGGTGAGACGGGAAACATCTCACTTTATCCTCGTTCCGTACGGGCATCGATGCAGATCGGTAAGACTTGAAATCCCTTGGACATGGAATATCCAAACTTCGCCAGTTTTTAGCACCATTCTGGACCTTCGTTTTCATGAAACTCAAATACTCATAATATTCCAAAACCCATTGACATTTTTTTTTACAATTACACAAACAGTCAACATTTTATCACATCAGCTTTAGGAAAGTTATTAGGGACTCCTAACCAAAAATGTTTAGTAATTTTGAACTTACTTGTTGTACTGGTGATTGTTTGCTATTCTGTCGTTGGGATGGATTCATTGTTAAACCAGAGTCTTCCATCATATCCCATGATTTTTGTCGATTTGTTGGAGATTTTGGACTCCAGGATATATTGTCATTAGATCCTGTCATATGACGTGAAAGGTGATGACGAACATGACAACGGCTACGAACTTCCTCCGATACTGAAACTAAAGCTGTAAATACAAAATTTAAAATACATTAATTACATAATAAAATTTTGTATTAAACCATACCTGCTAAATATGCTACACTCTCTTTTGTCACTTCAAATTTATCTTTCTTTGTTGGTTTTGCAACAATACCAAGCAACATTGTCAGTATACGTGTAGTTCGGGATACCGTAGTTGGTGTTGGATGTCGAAATCCTTTTAAAAGATGTCCAACCAGTGCAAATTGAAAATTGGCTGCAGTCACAAAAGAAACATTTTATTTAAGCTAGTCCACTCCAATGGGCTTCGAAAACTTGTCTTACTTTTGAAAGAAAGGCCTACAGCATGATCCAATTGCTTGAAATGCCACTCTAAAGGCTCACGAGTTGACATCATTGTTTGATCCAAACTTTTTTCTTCAAACATTCCCTGAGAATCAAGAGTGTGAAGGTTCTGCTCTAGGAGTGCCAGTCCTGAAGCGTAAAGTGATACTTCGTCTAATTGAAGAACTGAGATCGCCACCCAAAAAATCATACGATGAATTGCACTTTCCTGTTAAGAAATTAAAATAAAATAACATACTTTCATTCGTATAAAACATTTTTATAAAAAGAACTTACTGGGCGTAATAGAGGGAGTAACCTAGTGAGGCACATGACAATTGCTTCAATTAGTACAACATCACTAAAACTCTCCAAGGCTTTCACGAGAATTCTAAGAAGTTGTTTTATATCCAGATCTTGAATAGTTTTACTGATACAACCAAACACGATGAGAGCTCTTGTTTGGAGTGCTGGATTGTACCGGAATGCAAAGCTTTTTGATAATTGAGTCCAACTAGGAAGCCATTCAGATTCCGGAATGTCTCGCATACAAGCCTGAAAATATATAAATTTTGCTTATCATTTTTACATTGTTACATTTTTTTGTTATGTCAAAGTAAAATCTTACCTCCATGATTTCTAATAACGCATCCGTAATCACTTCTAGCGAAGTCAATGTGAGCCTTTCTCGATCCAAAGGAGAAAAATGTCCTAACCAACGATCACCAGCATGTCTATACGAAGATCTAAATGCAGTAACAGCAGCAGACTTTACTTTACTAATACCAAATAGGAGGTAAAACTTTGGCAGAGAAAATTCGTCCAAACTAAGTCTTAGAACACGATGAGTTTCCTCTATAAAAATTAATTTTAGTTATTTTTGTAACTTGAGATTTTGAGTTAAACTCAACAAAAACATGGAACTTACCAGAAAATTGAGGTTGTGTGCAAGTGCAAAGGGAGTGGATTATGTTGATTACAAGTCCATGAGTAGATGCTCGCATTGAAACGGAGCCAGTACATACTAGAAAACAAACTATATGAAATAGAAATGGAAGGTGATGTGCCACATCCAGACAATTGTTGAAAGACAACATAAGTAGATAACGCGCAAGTATAGCTATATCGTCCCACATTAAATGCTGCTCCAAAGTAGCAACTGGAGAAGTACAAGTCTTTTCCAGGACTCGACAGAGTCTTGAGATCACCTAAAACAAAATTATCATCTAATTATAGAAACAAACATGATAATAGTTTAAGAACATACTTTTCTCGCAACAAGTTGTACATTTGCAGAAGCGAGGGCAACGGCAGTATCTGCCATGATTTCTGCCTGTGGCGACCCAAGGCCACCTGTTACACTCCGTTTGATAAAACTATCAAGTACCATATCAATGAGATCTGTGACCTGACCAAGAGAACCCCAAATCTTAGCCTGTATAGATGGATACATTTCCACTTCTTCAATAGTGAGAGTGATTAGTTTATCCAAAATAATTGCTACTTTCTGTCGTCTAGTATCATCTGAATGTTTACAAAACTTGACTAAATTCTGAAGCCATGGTGTAATATACTCGAGGCATAAATGTTTTAATTCGATAGATGAAGCACTAAATCTGTAATTATTTGATTAATTAACAAAAAATACTCAATAAAATATAACACTTATGAATGCGATCTTACCCATGAATACATTCTTCTAAAAACTCAAGCGTTAGCCTTGGTTCGTTATTAGCCAATTTTTCAGAAACACTTTTAATAAAGAGTGTATTATTGGAAGGAATACATAAACCCCAAGTTTCTAACAGTTGCCCCTAAAAATTGAAATTATGTCATTATAATTATAAAAGTTTATAAAAATGATATTGAATTTCTTACCTCGATTTTGAGATCAAATGTAGCACTAAGGGCACAAAGTTGATTGTAAGCCGCAGTTCGAAGATTTGGATCAGACGAGCCCAAATTTAAAAGTGCCATATTTAACAAAGTACCAGGAACGTCTTTTGGTCGTATTTTTTGATGAACGGTAACAGAATCCTTAAAGAAACACAAAATTAAAACCAATTACTCAAATAATTAAGATTTATCTTACAGGTTGAGAAAGTTCCCATCTATTTCGTATATGAATCACAGCTTGAACAATAGAGTCACAGTCGTTATGAATAAATGAAAGAGGGCCAGATTCGTTGGCAATAGTGAGCGTAAATTGATTGTCATCAACAAGACAAACTTCTTCAATTTCTGAAGCATAGTAAACATCGTTAAGTAGAACAGAATGTGAAAGAACTTTTGTTTTTTCAGATGAAGTAATTTGGATTGCACTAGGCCCAACTTTGATTGTCACTTTTGTATCTTTATGTGAAAGTTTTAAAGCATTGTTGAATACTTTGAGGTCTTCGTCTAATGATAATGTTGCACCAGGTAACTTTTGTTGATCCATATCAATAAAATCTGCTAATCGAGTTGCAGAATCCAAAAAGAGTATTTTACGATTTCCCTGAATAAAACATTAAAATTAGTTAAGAAAAAACTTAAATAATTGCGAATATTACCCTGAGCGGAGAAAGTATTCGATCATGATATTTCGTATATTCCCGTACCCAAGAATTGCAATTATATACATAGGCAGAATG
This sequence comes from Friesea truncata, assembly GCA_034699725.1. Classification (NCBI taxonomy): domain Eukaryota; kingdom Metazoa; phylum Arthropoda; class Collembola; order Poduromorpha; family Neanuridae; genus Friesea; species Friesea truncata. The sequence continues at coordinate 33,160 of JAQGCN010000097.1, read as the reverse complement.
GAGATTTTCATAAGCAACTTCTGGTAAAACTACAAACCATTTTTGTAAATATTCAGTTCGAAATCTATTGTCAGCACAAGTATGAGTAAAATCTACGACGACTTCAAAAGGTTTGTGACAAAATGGCTTCAGTGTAAGTATTACGTGATAAATAAGCAAATCTCCATTTGTTTCAGCAATTCTACAAAAGAAATATAAAAAATGTAAAGTTAATTAATTGCAATTAAATATTTTATAACTTACTTATATCGTCTAGCGACATAGTAAAAGACAGGATTCCCAGCCTTCGATGTACCAGCTTGATAGAAAATATTAAGAGATTTGATTGATTTAAATTCATCCTTTTCATGCATATTATGTTTTGACATTATTTCTTCAAATTTTGTCGCTGTCATATCCATTGAGCTCCAACGGGTATACGATGAAAACAAAAGACTGAAAAATAATAATATTGTTCATACAATTCATTATTGTAAAAAAAAATTCTAATGGTTATTACTGAGAGTCAACCGGTTTGTGTTCTGGTGGCCCCAGGTAAGCCAAGAGAGTTGCCATTTTGTCAAAAGGTCTTCTACCTACTGCTTTATGATCCCTTGAAGAGGAAAGATAATCTCCTATTCTTTCTTGGTGAGTCCACAATAACCGATGGAGGGCAACCACGTTTGCATCACTTACAAAAGATAAACAATGAGATCCACCTATTCAAAAATGAATACTTATTACTTCAATTTTTAATTAAAATTTTTATACATACCCTGTTCAACAGTTTCACAATCCGAGGCTATTTGAAGAAAAAACTTTCGTCCAGTTTCAAAATTAACCCTTACGAAATCATTGAATGGAAGCATGTGTTGTTCTTTAGAAAATTCAACATGATTGGCAATATTTTGGAGTATTTTTGATACGAGCATCAAACCACGCTTAATTTTCTGTGTTGGTTGCCTGTCAACAATTCCACTTTCACAAGGACTTACAATTGCAGGATTTATAAAGCGTAAAAATATGACAGTTCCAACTGCTCCCATGTTATTTTGTGGAAATTGTGGGAATCTTTTACTCAAAACTTGATATAGACAATGGCACATACTTCGAAGTTGAGGAGGAAATCTAAGCCATCATAAAATTAGAGTTAAGACATTGTAATAAAATTAGTTACAAACCTTTCAGCAGATGATACAATAGCTTCAAAAACTTTCTGTGTTAAAGCTATAAGATTTTCTCTATTCTGTTCAATATTTTCAGTTCCATCAAGACGAGCTGGATCTACTTCAAAAGATAACGTAGTTTCAGAAACAAAAGGACGAATTAGTGGTTCCAAAAGTCCTTGTAAATAAGATGCTCCATAAATTTTGAAACAGAATGCCATAATCTTTGAAGCTAAAGAATTTCCACGGAATAGTGTTTGCATACAGTCTGATGCTTCCACTTCGCGATAAAACATATTCCAAAGCAGTGGCGACAGAAGGTGCTTCGCATCAAACAAAGTAACTAAAACTCGTGCTAGTTCATCCTATTGAATAATATCTGAGTTATTACCATTTTCTTATTTTAAGAAATTAATTTACCATTTGGCCAAAGGTGACAACATTTGCCAGTGCCATGGCTATTGGAAGTTCTCCTTTATCACCAATCATTGTCACAAGTTGTACCAACTGCTCAAATCTATCAGCAAGTACAGTTTCAGCTAACGTATCGAACTCTGTACCTTGTTGCAAAATTTTAGTCAAAACCTAAAAATTGGAAAGCCATATAAAACAATCAATGATTTCACAAATCAATTTTACGTACCTCCATGAATGCTGCTCGAGTTTGAAGATCTGGATGATAACCTAAAGATATTGAATGCATCAATCCAGAGTCAATATTTGCACCTAAGAGATTTGACATCGCTTGAATAGTGAATTGTCGTAGAGCGTTTAATTTATTTGCATGGGATGCTTTGGATGTTTTCTGTTCCAATTCTTGTCCTTCAGTACATTCGTTAAGTAAATTCTTAAAAAGAGTGAAATACCTAAAAATCATGAAGATAAACTTAAAATGTTTCTTAGAATAAATTAAATGTAATTTTTTACTTGAGAAAGAGCTGAGATTTTGCTTCCATCAAATCTCCCCTATCTGATTCCTCTGGTTGAAGAGGCAGTCCTCGTAACAGTGCAGCTACAGCTTCCATACACGCCTTTAAAGAAATGACGACAATTAAAAAACACAAATAACCATATTAGAAAATAATGTCATTACTTGGTCGAGATCTCTTGTGATGAGTGTAACATCACCTTGGGTTGGTGGGGCAATTTGATGGGACGTTCCCATGACCCAATCAGTCAAATATTCTACTAACTTATTTCTAAATTTCATTTCTTGCCGGAATGCTAAATCATCTCTCCTTGTCATCATAGCCTCTACTAATTGGCATAGTTTTGTTCGAATATGAAGGGCATGAACAGTCATGTCAATATGCCTTACGTACCTAAATTCATAGCACATAAAAATTATGTAATAAAAATGTGAAAATTATTATTACCTAACAATTGCTAACATCATTCCTTCTATGCTTGTAGAAGATAAATGCTCTGATGGTTGGTCCACTTTGTTATCCAACACATTTTTCATAATGAATATAATGTGTTCAATAAACTGAGTATTAATATCAGTTACTATCACCTAAATTAAAAAAAAACGATTTTTAAGGAGTTTTGTTACAATTGTTCATTAGATAATGAATAATAACTAACCTGTCCCTGCTGGTCGAAAAATTTCTCAACAATAACTTTGATTTGGTCAAAAAGGATTGGATACAAGGCAGGAGCCATTTCATGTCCTACTAACTCTTTAACATGTTTCTGAATTTGGGCACCAAACTTCTCGTTTGTACAGACTAGAAGACGAAGTAATTGACCAACAAATCTGAAATAAAAAGTAAGTGTTAGACTCTCTTTCTAAAACTAAATATGATTAGAATTAAAAATGCTTCGCTTACTGTGTCACAGGGCAATACTGCATATCTTGAGATGTTAGTACACTAGATTTCCTCGAGTCAAGTGATAAAGTAGATGATGCAGATGATATAGGCAGTTTTCCAGGACTTTTCCTTTGGAGACAAACTCCACCCAATGCGCATAAAAATCCAGTCATATTTGCCCATTCATTTATCTGGTCCTAAAAATTAAAAAAAGTTAGATTTTTTTCAAGTTTAGGTTTATAAAACTTTACTTCAAGATCATGATCAGAAGAATGATGGGAAGCTCTCCGTTTTCCACGATGATGAAACTCACTTGATCCTTGGCTACTTTCTTCAGTCCCACTTGTCTTTCCTTTTGGATATTGTAGAAAGTGTTTTGTACTTGCTTCCCAATTCATAAAACTTTCTTCCCAAGCCTTAAAACACAATATTTTTTAAGTATCGTTGAATGAATTAACCTAGAATTTACCTGTAGAACACCAGTAGTACAATGTTCAATTTTTCGTAAAAGTACCATAATACGTTTCTGCAAGGCCGCTCTTCCTAAAAATCGAGGAAAAATATTAAAATTTTGCATTATACATTTTATTTTCTCCTAAGGGTTGTAGAGAGAGCAGGAAGGAATAAATTACCTTGATGATGCTCACGGAGATAGACTCTAGTATCCTGGTTAGCTTTGTAAGTAAAGAAAAAAACTTCACCGTTACACTTTACTTTTAGGAAAGAAGGTGTCTAATTACTACCACCAACTCAGCATAAATTATAATCAACGTTATTATTTTTTGGTAAGAAAATGAAAAATTAATATAAAAATCCAGGATTTGAAAATTGGAATAGAAAGAATTAATTGAAAAAAATCTTTCTTACCTGTTGTTAAAATTGCCGATGCTGACGCTAAATCCAAATATATATGATAATTTGGCAAGAGACATGTCACAGTAAGCTCATCTGGACCACAACGGATATCAGCTTCTTCACAAAGTAAAGCGAAACAAGACATGGCAATAGGAACGGCTTCCATGTCTATGCTCCATAAATACATGAAAAATACAACCTAAAAAACGTAGCTTAAAATTAGTTTCAATTTATCGCATTTTAAATAATCTTAAAATATATTTTCTTACCTCTAACTTGATGTGAGCTTGCCTACAAATGGCAATATGACTACCAACATTCGCATAGTCTTTATGTCTTGTAAGAAATAAATTTCTACAAACCAGTATTTCTCTTAACCATTTTAAAATATCAGTATAATTAACAATGAGATGTTGTATAAGTTTTTGTGATATTGAAAACAAGACCTAAACAATAAATAATTATATTTATTTAAATCCCAAAATAAACATTTAGGACATACCTGCGAAGAAACATCCCAAAAAGTATTTATAGGAGCTTCAGGATTCCACATTTCAATTTTCTCCGGACGATGAAGCACTAAAAGAGCTTCCATTGCTTCTTGTGCTACATCTGGCATTGACGTTTGATGAACAAGAGAAACGAGTCCATTTATAAGTTCAAGTGTTGAGCTTTGAATCTCATGCCCTGCTTTTCCTTGATTCTAAAATATAAAAATTAATTAGTAATTCTCTTAAAATATTAAGTGAATTCTTACATTTAGCATGAGCATTGGATCCGCATGAATGAGTCGAACCATCCAAAATAATAAATGTTTGTAACTAGCTGGTTCTTCAGACGATTTTTCCTTGAACTTTAAAGTACTCACTTTCTCTTTAAGAGTCAAACTCTGAAAATTAATTAAATAAATTTCATACTTAGTTAATTATAGACATCCAGAATAAGGAAACAAAAGCAACAATATGTTTCCATATTCTGATTGCTTTCTTAAACTACTCAATCCAATTATTTAAATTAGTACCTGACAAAGCTAGTGTAGCATAAGGCAAAGCAGACAAAGAAAAGACAAAATACAAGTCACATCACTCACACTTTTTTCTCTTCATTTTACGACATTAAATTACCTGAATCATTTTAAGAGGTGTATGAGAAATGCATCCTTGAGTAACCTTATTCAATGTTTCAGTAAACATTGCTCTCATTTCAGATGATTTATTGTACACGATTTCAATCTGTGGCCACCATGCAAGCCTAGTTTGGGTTATGATCCTATAGTTCAAAATAGACACAAAAAACTTATAACTTTGCATAGAAAAACAACAACAAAATCCTTACCTATGTAGTGAGCTAACTAAGACAAAGTGATAAGTGGATGGTGAATTTGGATTTAAGCATACTTTTAATGGTTCGTTATTGTGTGGATTTATTCGAAAACAAGATACAAAACAGTCAATCATCAGATCTACATCTTGAGCAGCGTAACTTTGTCCACGTGAAAATGGTTTACTTGGATTGAATAAAAGTAGCTGAAAAATATATATAAAATTAAGTTAAATTTTGTAACTGAGTATGCGATAAATAAAAATAGTTCTTGATTACCTTTACCTTAAGGTCATTAAAAACAGTGTGGACAAGAGCAAAAACGACGTTGTTACGATCTAAAATGTTGATATACGTAGAAACCTTACAAAGTTTTACGCTAGTAACAGCAGCAGCTTCTGTAAGTTGTTTAGACGAACTATGAGGTAGAAGAGCTTTTTTAAGGCTATCTATAAATTGCTTTTTCTTCGAGTGACGAGGAGAACAGGGGGCTCCAGCATCTGCATTAACAATCTCTTCCAAAATTTTCTATAAAACAAAATATATTTAAACTGGAAATCTAAACTAAAACTTAGTAAGCTTACTGGTGAAAGTACTAAAAGCATAATCTGGAGAGGCCAAACTGCTGCTCTTCGTTTATTGTTTTCAGCGAAACTGTCCAAAAGTTCAAAAAGCAACTCACAACATTTAGCTAATTCTTCACATGGTTTTTTCTAGAAATAAAAAATAGAGGTTGAATAATTTGAGCCAGCAAATCATTATAGATTTCCACATGCTTACTTGCAAGTCAGCAAATTCCGAAGGATAGTGTTCCATCCAGTTCCAAATAGCTTTTTCGAGAGAATTCATCAAAATTAAATGAGCTCCTTTCTTGAGCATCTTAAATTTCTGAACAGTTTCTGTAAATAATCGAAATAGTAAATAAGAATAATTCTTAGCATAAGTTTAAATAGATCATACCGTTAAGTAGTTTATTGAGTCGCTGTAAGTCAAGGCTAATATGTTGTATGAGCTCAATGTCAGCATAGTCCGGATTTTCCTCATTGCTTGTACTAAGTTCTTGAAGTCTGGCGGAAACTCGATTAAAAACAGCATTAAAATTATTTATGGAAAGAGCAAAAAGTACTCTGGATGCTAAACTACGAAGTTGAATAACCATTGGATTTTCCGCAGGAAGATCTAACCAAATAAAATAATTTGAGTCTAAGTGAGAAAGATGAGCTAATTCTATAATTTTAAGATAAATAATGATTATAGTTCTATTAAAATATTCTTACTGACCAATAAATTGGCAAACTTCGCGAAGTAATAGTTTCACATTCATAGCCTCATCGTATCTAGTCGTATCCTTCGGTTGACCACTTAAACACTTTTCCAAAGTATCCAGAACAATTAGGAGTGATTCGTAATAATTTTTCTCAAAGTCAGGACCATGTGGCTTCTGAGATGAAAGAACGTTAACAAACTAAATAAAAAAGTCAATTCAACCAACACTATTTCTTAATTGTATTTTAAACATACTGTTTCGTTGACTTTTTGAAGGATTTTGGTAAGTCCAGAAATGACCAATGAGAATCTAGAATGGGAGATGAAGATTAGGCATTGTTTATTCTGCTCCACATTGTATCTCGCATGTGTTGTTTGAGGTCCAGTCCGACATGGAAGCTGAATAACATATGAGTACATAAGTTTCATGAATTTACTCAAAAATTTATCGCTTTTAATCAATTACCTGCTCTTCAAACCTCATGATGAGTGAAGTCACCCATTCAACAGGTTTTTGAGACGCCATGATTCTGATAGATCCTGAACGCGATGATACCGAAGCCGCGGACGTGATTGAAGACGTTTTGAATTATTTATGTTTAACGATGCATTACAGGCTAACTAAAGAAACAAAATTATAGTTGGTAGTCAGTATTTAGTAATGACTAACTTACATAAATATAAGGAGTATTGAGACACACAAGGAGTTTCTTATTCGTCAGCACTTGCCTTCCTTAACCAGGCGAGTAGTTTGTGTAAGCACCTTTACATCGGGACATTATAATACTTCAATAGCTTAAGTTTTTAAACATCTCCTGATGAATAATTACTATTAATTAAGTCGTCTCTTCGTTGTTTTCGTCACATAGTAGGCAAATACGAATTCATTATGTCCAGCATTGAATTTTTTAATACCTGGAAGAAAAAAGTAAACTACACAAATTAATTACTTAGACATAATTTATGTTTAGCAATTATTACCTTTATCAATGAATGAGCGGGAGCTCGTTGTTGTGTGATGATAAGACAATTGTTAAAAGAATAAGGCAAGAAAACTAAGAATCAGATGATAAGGAGGTAGTGAAAGTGAAAGTGGTGATAAAAATTATTAACCTCTTCTTCGTCGACTGGATGATGATGGTTTATGTGGAGTGGACTGGAATGAATGAATTTTGATTTTGTTTTAAAATTGACAGAGTTTGGAAATATCCTGTCTGTCAGTCCTCAGTCAGTCAGTGGGGTTTCTGGTTTCTTTTTTTCTGCTTCTGCCTAGAAGATGATGAATCCCACACAAAAATCGATAGAGAAAAGAACTCCTTGTTGTTGTGAAGCAGATGGAAGCCTACACCTTACTTACCCCATTACCTACCTCTCAAGACAAGAAAAAACTACCACCAACAGATCAGCTACAGCTACCAACATCCACCAAAAGATCATCAACTTTACTTTCACTCACAATCTGCACAGACTCACTTTTTTTTACAACAACACACCACCACCGGAAGACACAAATTGACATAAATTCCATTAAAAAGAAATCCTTTTGATTTTTAATTTTTTAAGTTACAGAAATAATCCAAATAATTTAAAAAGTACCATCCTAACTTTTCATTAATTACTTTGGTAATAACTTAGCAAGGTACTCAAATCCAAGAACACTCGAGGTGGCTTCTTATTTCTTGAGCTTGGAAAATATTAAAAACGTCGTCCCGACTTTTACTTTATGAGATCCATTTTGATGTCGTCGTCGCCGTTGTCAGCCGGCTTTTTCTAGTAACCACTCATACTACTGGAAAGTAAATCTGAAGGAAAGTTTCTTCAACTCAAGATACCACCATGGCCATAGTTGTACTCTCGGATATTTTTAACAATTCATCAAATTCTACATAAAAATCTTGCCATTTTAAATTTTTTAAAAGAAAATTTAAAATTTCTCGTAAAACTTTCAATTTTTCAGTTATCTGTTTAAAATAAATTAAAATATTACTTTACATTTTTTTATGAACAAAAATTAAATTCAACCTTACAGGTAAAAGCGATGCAAAGTCTCCAGCATTCTTTGATTGGATTGGATTGAGAAGATCTTGGCAAATTGTACGGAGTTCTCGCTTCATTCCTAAAAAACGATAAAATACCTTAGTCATAAAATAACCTTTGTACAACATTACTGTCTGTCGTAATTTTGTCATTAAAAGAGCAAAGATTGCTGTTTTTTATATGAATTTCATAAAAAGCATCAAACCTACCTTTTTCTGCAAATGTCTTTGCCACCATCACCACCGCTTCCTCAACTTCTTGAATAGAATCGTTCAATTCAATAGCTTCTGCTAATCTAATTTTGACATCCGTCAGAATACTTGAATTTACACACAGGCCAGCTGTACGTCGTGAATGACCGAAAGTTGATGGTTTTTCTTGATTTAATAACCGGGACACCGCAGTCCTTAAAAATAGAAAACATTAAAAAATACACCTACAATACATTACGCAAGCACAAAAACTTACCATGTTTGTAATTGGAAAGAATATCGAAAACTTTTCCCATTGGAACATTTAATCACCGGTGCACCATCATTTTCCAATAGATCAATCTCAAAAGAATCAGGTGATACATCTAAATAAAAGCATCATAATTATAATTTTTCTTATACTTTTATAGAATAAACTCACCTTTCCCACACAGTCGGAGAATTGGTAAGACAGACTCATTTTTTAAAATTCGTTTTTTTATAAGTAAATCCCAGATGTCAAGTTTCAGCTTCACGGTGACAATAACCAAGTGATGACTTTTGAGTAAAAATTTTGTTGGAAGACCAGATAACAAAAACGGAGGAGATACAAAACGCCCCTTCACATCTAAAATATGTACAGAACAATCTTCACAAGCGGCAGCAATACTATTAATCGTCCCAAAAACTGAGCAAATAGGAGCAGCGGTGCTTATAGCCCAACTTAGTCCTTCAAAGGAATTGGATTCATGCTGACATTTAAGCCAATTAGTTCCAGTAGCTCCATATCCATTAACCACTGTCAAACAATAGGACACCCCAGAGCCATCAACCTATTCATAAGAGTAACAAAATAATTAAAACATTAGAATGAATTTGAGCATATTACCTTCGTTTGTGTCTTATCCTCGGTTATCTTCATTGGTGGCATTGATACTGAAAAACGTGCTTTTTCATCTGAAGGAAGACGAGTAGTAGGACGTTTTACAACTGTATTGGTATTATTGCTAATATTATTTGGTTTTGGTTCCTTTTCTAAGGGACATGAAGGCTTAATCATTTTCTTAGGAGGTATCAGAGACGGCGGTGGCGATTCCTCAGAATCTCGTTTTCGTTTTATGGCAGTTTTTAATTTTTCATCTGTTACCGGTTCATTATTTTGGAGTTTTGGAGATTTGTTTTCAGGTACATTTGTTGGCGGTGTGATGCTTGAATCCCCATTTTGACTTAAACTAGAACTACCATTGACATGTGCCACCGGTGATGATCCAGTTGTTGTTCCATTGATTCCAGAATGATTAAGAGTAATAGGAACTATTCGCTTTTTAATAAAACTTGAAGGGTCCCCATCATTATTGCTTGCGTCAATCTTATCAACTGGATTAGGATGTGGAGCAGTCTCATTCAGTGTCCGGACTTCTTCTATTCCAGACACCATATTATTTCTTAAATTTACAGATGGAGCACTAGCTACCCTCGTCTCTCCAAATACAATTTCCTCGCTGAAAACAAAGAATAATTAAAAATGCAATAAATAGTAATAATATTAATGGTTGGGATTATCTTAATGTATTTGACAAGACAGAACTTCTGTCTTCTGCAAAAACCGTGTATACTTCTTGTCACAGAAGTATACACGGTTTTTGCAGATTTATTTTTACAAAGTAAATAACTGATTATTTTGCTGCAGCATTCAGTCAAGCAATATTTTCAGTCAAATTATTCATTTAAAAAAATAAACATTATTTACAAAAAAAATTGTTTATATAAATAATTTCGTTAATTTTGGTTTGACAATTGACCATTATTAAACAGAAAGATTATTCTTACCATACCATTCATCAGAAATGAACTCGGACGACTACGAAAGGAACATTCCAAATACTTTTAATAATGGTAAAAACACAATCAAAAAGTCAAAAAAATAAGTAAATTAAAATTAAGTAATCTGCATTATTTTTGAAAACTAAAATTAATTGTTGGAAAAGATGCAGACAAACAAAGCGGGAATAATAAGAATCCCTCTAAAAAAATTGAATGGATCACGTGTAAAAACAAAGATATGAACACGGTTGGCTGAAGTTGACACACCAGCCCCCCAATAATTTTAAAAGCTGAAGTTAGCTCCACAGACTCTTGACTCTGCCGACCTCTAGGCACACCTTTTACCCGATTGTTCTCGAAATTAAAGAATATGCTTGGATTCTGCAGGTGTATACAGTTTTCCAAAAAATTAAAAAAAATTTAACACATCTAGTCATGTTGACTTTACCAGCACCTACCCCTGTCATGTAGAAAAAAAAAATTTCGACATAAGCTGATTTTTTTTACATCTACAAAACCTGCGCATAGCGCATGTATACGCATAATAAATTTCAGTGGGTTAAATGGTGTGACCCTCAGACAGAAGTCGGCAAAGTTAACGTCGTGGTTGGGTGTGCTAACTTCAGCAAGCCGATACACACACACACACACAACGCAAGGCACGCAAGGCAGGCCAGCCAGGCCTAGGCTTAGGGTTTTTTAAATTAAAAATTAATGAATGGTAAAAGTCCGACGACCGACCGAACAATCATTGTGTTCCCTGCCATCACCGCGTCTGTCAATGGTCTGGTCAGTGTCATTTGTCGTCAGTGTAAACTTTAATTTGGAAGTTACACTGGACTCAATCCATTCATTCCGTCTGACATCCTAAAAATTAAATTGGAAGCTAACCTTAATTTGAAGGCAGGACATTGGACTTCGTTTTGGGGTAATAAGAATTTTGGAGTTATTCTGCGTTTTCCATCTTTAGTTCTTGTCTCAATTTGCTTGTCAGTTGGTCCTTTAATAATGACATCAGGGAAACGAGTATTTCCCGGAGGCTGATGCTGATGATGATGAGAGCTTTGCAATTCTTCATTCATTATTGGTGTTGGTGAAGATTTTTCAGTTTCAGCTTTAACAGCTTCTGCTTCTTCTAACTTCTTTCTGGCTAGAAAAAATTCTAAATTCTGACAGATAGTTTCAGATGAATTAGATAAATAATTCAATTTCTTTCCGTATACCCTCTGATGCAAGGAAATCTAAATTATTATTTTTAGAAATTAAGATCAAAAGAGCCGTGGTTAATTTTAGATTGGATTTGACCACACGACAACGACGATGATGATGGACTATTAAATTCTTTATCTTTAACTGCATTATGCATGAATAGCTTTAAAAGCATAACCACTGCCTTTGAGGCCCTCCTCCCAGGCTCCCACCCAGGCCAGGCCGTGTGCGTATGCTTATTCACAGTTTTTGGCTTTTGCATCGAAATTAACATTAAGTGAATAAGAGTTGTGAATTGTTTTGATTACCATGGCTATGTCAGTGTCAAAAAATTTGAAAAATAACTTGCATGTGGACATGGCTCTATAATTGTGCTTCGATTAGCTCTTTTGTCCATCGTCGTGTCTCGTGTGGTTAAATCCAATCATATTTATGGTGATGCATACCATTTCTTCCTGTGTAAGAGGGTCACCAATCTCTTCCCGAGTAAATGTTGCGACAACTACAGTCCCATCACCGGAACATCCCATCATTATTTTAGCATCGGATGACCATGCTAAATCCATTACAGATGTTGTAAATACATCTCGAATAACAACGAGAGGTCGTTTAAGGGAAGTTGACCAAATTGACATGGCTCTATCTCTTGACCCAAGTGCTACATAACACATCTGACTTTTTCCTTTCTGAAGCATCGTCCGAGTAAACCGCTAAAAATAACCAAATTATATTTTATCCTTGTCACTTGTGACAACTTAACTTACCACACATACAACCGCTTTTCTATGTCCAACGAAATCCTTATCTGCTTTCCAGCCATCTCGTTCTACTATTTGCGCTGTTGGACCTCCACCATTCATCGCATGAGCAGAAACTATGTATCCTCCATCAGGTGACCAATCAAGCCTTAAAACATGAGTTGTACCGCCACACTAGAAATATTCAAATTAATAATTCACTGCAATGATACCAAGCATTCTTTCTCTCTCCTTACCTCTACGAATGATTCTGTCACGTCATGTTCCATGACCCAATCGCTTGTGCGCCATATTTTAAGGCTTTGGTCATCACTTTGGGTGGCTAAATAACTTCCTACTGGGTCCCACGTCACTCCTTTGACAAGACTTGTGTGTCCTAAAGACAAAAGGGAAAGATAAGATTATGATAAGATTTTAAGAAAAAACAAACCTTGGATTTCTTTAATCATCCGAGGAAACTTGTGCGCATCCCAAATTATAACCTTGTTATCCACTGACGCTGAGGCTAAATACCTATCGTCAGGTGACCAAGCAAGGTCAAGGATATCTCCAGTATGATATCGAAGGGTAAAAATAGGTTTCCAAATCTCTTGAGCAGTTTTCCCAAATACAGAATTATGAATCTGATTAGAAGGAGGAATAGTTAAAGCTGGGTATCCTTTGAGTTCCCAAATCATTATCACTTTGTCATCTCCACCGGATGCTAAGTATTTTCCTTTGTTGCTCCATCGAACACAATTCACACAGGCTACAGAAGATAATTTATTGTACAAGGTCAATACTCTTTAATGAAATGTCAAAAAAATCAAAATCCCTACCGTTGTGATGATCTAATTGACATAAAAATTTTGGCATCTCCCCTGGAGGACCAGCATGTTCAATAGAGCCCATTCCCCAAATGACAACGCGTCCCATTGAGTCCGCTCCTGGAAATATATAAAAGTGACAAAGTATAGTACTTTTCTTATTACGTGGTGCTTACCTTGACCACCGGTGGCAAACCTTGGGCTGGTAGGGTGAATGTCCACAGAAAAAATAGGGTGTCCTAAAATTATTAATTAAGTTAAAAACGAATATGTCAATATTCAATATTCAATACTTACCATCGTGGTTTATCCAGGAAGGCTTCTGGAGTTTCATTGTGGGAACAATAATAATTTCGACGACAATCACGGGATGATGATAATATTTTATAATTCTGATTTCCCATAGTAATATTCCACCACCAATTCATTTAAAAAATAATTTTTAAAATCCATACCCAAGAAATTGAAAATGAAATTTTAAAGTTGTACAACTACTATCGAATGTCAGTGATTGACTTGACATCCATCGACTGACTGACTACTACTAGACGAATTTTAATGCAGTTCTAAAAATAAAGAATGACAATGAGCAATTAAAGCTCCTGGACTTGGATTGAATAGAAATATGAAACTCATTTGCTTTCGAGTTCAATGAAACTATTCATATCTTAGCATTATTCCATTCCCACACTCCATCATCATCTTACATCCGCTAAGTTTCTATGAACGGGCACAGACAGACGTCAAATGACGAGTCCTCACCTGCCTGAACCAAGATTAATAACCAAAATCCAACATACCACACCACCACCATCGTCTTACCTTAACAGGATTATTCCCTTCCTTATCATTTAAGTTATGAAGTTATCCAGATTTTAGGCTTGGACAGACTTACATTTATTAAAAAACTTCTTGAAAAACGAAACTTTGAGCAAAAATCCCGAAATGGATTGAACTTATAACAAGAAACAAAAATTTAGAGATAACTACTATTAATTTTCTCTACAATTCCTTGTTTTAAGAGATCTTCACACTGTGAATCGTCTAGAAAGACGACTGCTTCACGTTTGAGAATAATAAGCTCACCAGTGTCGTCATCGTTAAGTTCCCAGTCTTTTAAAACACGAACCTTCAAATATGAAATAAAATTCAATTTAATCTCTTTTCAATTTAAAATTAAATAACTTACTCCAGTACTTCCAGATTTTGGAGGTTTCATTTCATGAGTTAAATCCAATCCATTTTCAAGATTTCCACTGATCGACCGCATGTATTTAGCCAATATTTTGTTATAATTTTTAAAATATTGATTCTCACGTTCTGTCATATTAATTCTAATGTTTTCTGGAATGACACTCCCATGAGTCCATCTCATATCACGGATACGATTAATTCGGTGATACCTACATTACATTAAAGCAATGATTACTAAAACACTAATCGATTATTTTTGCTCACAAATAAGCCAGGACGCATTGTTTGTTCCTCTCGAGAGATGCATGTCGTAAAACAACAGAGGGAAGGGCTTTGACAAGTTCATCTTCAGAAAGGATGGACCTATCTCTAAAAAAAAAGTTAACCAGAGTTTTAATTTATAAACTTACAGCCATCATCATGAACTTAAGCAACAAAAACAATAAATCTCTTACTGTTCAGTAACATTGTGTCTGTCCAAATCTTTCATTTCGTCGAATATTTCTCGTAATTTATTTTCCTACATAAAAATTTGCATTTTATAAAAAAATAATTAGTCAATTAAGGAAGGGTAGGGTGTTGTTGTGTAATTAGCTTACATCGAAAGGAGGTAATGCACTGTCTTGACTCCGATGAAATTCTTTGATTAACTCAAATGCTTTCGTTGCATACATGATGATATGATGATGTAAAAAATTTAGTTTACTTGTCTTCGTCAATAATAATGATTTCTCATCAAAACTTTAAAACAAACAAGTTGAACTTTACCGATTATTACTCCAACTCCAGTAGTGAAATACAAAACTTTTATGTTTTCATCGCGCGTGAGATTTTGCATGTGACTCCACCCAGTAAGTTAAACCAATCGCAATCACAACAACTTTACATTTTTTCTTCTCTTTATCATTTACAAGAGAACCAATCAGAAACCTGCAAATTTTATGCTCTAAATTACCAAGCGTGCATTCTTTTGCAGAAATTAAAGTCGTAGCAGTGAAAAGAATTTCCAAATTCCCAAAATAAACCAATTTTATTTCCAGAGACCAAAATTTTACATTTAAATGACCGATTATTATATTTAAGATTTTATGTATCACTTTTCTGCATGAGGGATTTTATTCATAATCCTTACACAAGCAGCACCTGTAATCAGTTGTGAAGAACCAGCAGTAGGATTGCGTACTGGAATACACGTGGTATCTCTTGTCTCCGATCCAGCGCTCGCAGATGCTGGCAGCGTGTTCAAACGCGGTGATACAACCAGTGCCCCTGCATGCTATACACATTATAATAATTAGAGCCTGTAAAATATTTCAATGGATTTTAAATGATTGGTTCTTACTGCTCATGTCATAATTGCCAGAATTGCATGGTAAATCATCGCGGAGCATGGGACTTGATCCCGAGGTCGGCTCCAAGCGTCTTTGCACACGACTTACTGGGAGAGTTCGATATTTTTCAACGTATGGCGTCGAGTAAGAGCTAGGGAGGTTATCCGCAATGAATTAAATTTATTTTTTTTAGGAAGGAAATTACACTCACATTTTGACACGCTTGTCAACAAGCTTTGGTTCATCAATTCCGTTTTCGTTGAACCATTCTAGAACTGTTGGAATGAGGTTGCGTGGGATAAGTATGTCAACGTCGGATCCTATTTGTGCCATGGGACTCAAGATGATCACCTAAAATAAGAACAAAAAAATTGTACGAAGACTTCCTGGAGGACAGGATTAGAAATACTAACCTCAGGGAAAGCAATGAACTTGGACATGAATTCCATTTGCTCTTTCGTTTTTGGGGTGACCCTGTACAGACTTCGAGTTCGGGAGCTGACTGTCTTTTGGGCAGTCCCTTGAGCCAAGGCCACCGATAGAAGGCAAAGGCCCAAACAAGTTGACAGGAGAAGGTTCGCCATCATTTAAAATTTCTTGGAAAGAACTAAACAGCGGGGCAGAATAAGTTCTAGAATCCCAGCAGCCGTTCCAACTGTTTATATACACCCAAAGCTGTTGATTCAAAAGAAATTAATCTTGAAATGAATGAGGACTCCTACTTGACGATTTATGTTTCTGTCAAAATGCAGTAAGCCCAATCTCGTAAAAATTAATTAGTAAGGGTTTTCTCCGTAAGTTTCTAAATGTATGACTTTGATACGTGGGATTTATAGCTGATTGTGTGAAAAACGTAGATTGTCAATTGAAGATTATTCAAAAACTTATTCATTATTTTGCAGCATCATTAATTAAATAGAAGTTTGAGTCTAATCCTACGAGATTAAAAAGTGCTGACTGGAACCATTTTTAATGTATGTTCTGGTCAGATCGAATGACTTTAATTTATCTTTGAAAAATGGTATGCTAAATTCATAAAATTGGATATCGAAAATTCAATTCCTTAACAAATCTAATTCTGAAATTATTAATTTTTAAGATAAAAACCAGAGTTGTAGTTAATGATAATTTTATTTTTCAAAAAAATAGGAAAAAATCCTTAACCTCTCTAATATTTCTTCTTTTGAAATAAGCCAATATTTTTTATATTAATTTTAAACTCTTGAAATTAGAAAGATATAAATAGTAATAATGGTAAGTCTGGACATCAAAGTATACATTATTAAAACTAAGCTGAATAACTACTTACGAAGTAAGCGTTCCAAAAAATTTCAGCATTCTGTCCATGGAAGTAGTAGCGAGGAACGCAGCATCAGGTCCAAAACGAACTCCCGTTCCTATTTTAGATTGCTCAGAAAATTCAGCAACAAGATTCCAAGATTTTGTATTATAGACTCTAAAAATCAAAATTATATTAATTAATTCCTATTAGATTATAATTTAATTTTACCTTAAGTCTGTTCCATTCAGGGCTAAATATGTTCCACTATTATCAAAATCCAAATCTGCAATATTGTAATTTTCTGCAAGTTCAATTGTTTTGAAATTTTTCAATTTTCGTAAATCCCACAATTTAACCATGGAATCTTCACCAGCTGTAGCCAAATAATATCCATTCTCTGAGAAAGCAATTGATGTCACTGGTGCAGTATGACCAGCAAAATTGGCAACATTTTCTGAAGTCTTTAAATCCCAAACCTTGACTGCACTTCCCATGGTTCCTGTTGCACAAAGAAGTCCATCAGGATGAAATTTTGCAGAAGTAAGAGCATTGATTTCATCTCCACGCTAAAATAGAAATAGTATACTTAGTGAAACTTTTAATAAAACTAAGAAAGCTAGATTAGAAAAAAGTACTAACCACTTTTGACATAAGAGCTCCAGTACGAAGGTCTGAGAAAGTCCAATATCTATCAAAAGATGAAGCAAGAACGTAGTCACCAGTAGCATGAAGTGAAAGTCCAGTGATTGCTTCGTCGTGAAAACGCATAACTTGAGAAGCTTCACAACTTCCTACTTGCCATATTCGAACAGTAGAATCAATAGAGCCACTCAGTACAACAGACTGGAAAAAAAATTCAATAATTAACTATGTTTATTTTGCAAATCAAGGCATATAAACTTACTTCATTCGGATGACAGACCACTTTCATCACTTTTTTAACATGTCCCTTCATGGTTCCGATAACTTGTTGTTTTTCCCTACTAAAAACAGCGACTGTTCTATCATTTCCACCTGTGACTACTGTATCACCTTGAAGGTCCAAACATAATATTCCAGGATCACTTGCACTATGCAATCCCTAAAAATTAAAATAAACAAACCAAATGAAGCTATGTTACGGATAATCTATTTCACTTGATTTGTGTCATTTCGAGGTACTGGTATAGCACAATAATAATAAAAACTTACAGCATAAGTAGCAGTGACTTCAAATCCTTTAATCGCATCTGGAGGGGTTAGATTTTCAGGAGCAGTTTTTCCCTTACGCTTCCGAGAAGCAGTTAATACTGTGGCTTTATCATTGATAATCTGAAGTACTCGTTCACTAATACCAATAACTCGTGCTTCTTCGTAAACAGGCATTTCGTGTGATTGCGTACATACTGGTCCTGCTGCACTCGGTTCACTGTTATAGGGCTTCAATGTGGCCAACGCTTCGCGAAGAGATGCATTCTGCTTTGTCAAACGTGCAATTACTCTACAAGCAGCATCGTGTTGATACATAGCATGAGAAAGTTCTTGTCTGGCAGTCTGCAATTGCTGTCGTAGTGTAAAGCTGTGAAATAAATAAAAATTGATTTCTTTCATTTTAATAAAAAAAACTTGCAACTGTACCTTTGTAACATGACGGCATCCCATTCGTCCTGGAGAGACTTTAATATACCTGGAATGCTAGCATAAGTTGGTGGCTTTGCTTTGACAAACGTCGGAACTAAAATAATTGAAGAAAATATATAATAGAAATGTATTTCATGATAACAAACTACTTACTTTTTACTTCTACGAGCATTTCTTTCGACAAGACAGCCCCATTGACGGGATCCTTGTCCCCATTTTCATGGAGGAACTTTTCAATCAATCGTCGTTCAAACACGCTACCAGAAGCAGGAGAAACCACAGGTACTTCTGGCACCTCATTCGAAACTGAAAATATAATTATAAACATAAATCAAAGTAAATCTAATAAATTAATTTAAAATTATAACTTACGAGCACAGACGAGAGACATGTCTAATTCGTTTGAGGCTTAGATCCGTTCTGCCGGTTTCTTTTTAAAGAGAGCAAGAAAAAATTGATAAAGAATGGCACCACAGTTGAATACAGGCAGGAGTGAAAAGGCAAGAGGCGAAGAAGATGCACAAAAACAAGCAAAAATTGGAGGAAGCAGCATGCAAAGGTTATTCTTAATATTGTAACGTCATAATTTCTTCCTCGTCACAGACGGGCAAAATCATAACATTTTTAAAAATTTAATGTTTAGCGTAGTTTAATCTAGATTTTAATATCATCAAAAATTACTTATTCATCAACAAGTTAAGGAAAATTACATGTAAATGCAAATAAAAAATTAACAAAATAAATTATACCAAGCGATTCCAGTAGATTGCGAATTAAAGTAAACAAAAAACCCCTGCGCGCGGGGCCTCACCCTAAGCGGTTTTTGTGTACTTTAATTCGCAATCCGCATGAATCGCTTTCGAATCAAGCCACTTTTCTTGAAAAAAAATAACTAAATTTTAGTGTTTAAGTTTGATTGATGAAAAATTAAAGAAATATAACTGCCTTTTTTTTCAATATGAAATTTGATCCTTCTAAAGAGGTTAAATTTGTTTAATTTTTATTCATCAGAAAATAAAATATTAACATGCTTTAACTCAAGTGTAAAATTTTATTAAATTTTTTTATTTAATTTAAAAAATTTATAATTTTTTGCCCACCTATAATATTGATATTATTTTGTGATAAATAAAAGAAATGAGTGCGCAAGGGGAGGGATATTTTTTTGTTTTTCTTGGTTTCGTTGTCTGAGAAACTGCCGTATGGGAGAGTTGAAATAAAGAAAGAAGGGGAGATTGGATGGTTGAGTCTACTATTTCTATTCTTTAGCTTAGGATTTTGAATGAGTTGAGTTGAAGAGTAGAGTCTCGTAAAGAACTAATTTCCTATTGCTACGTATGCATGCATGCTATTCTTTTCTTCTCCCAGTCAACCAGTTTACTTCCCTTCATTTACACACATCACTACTCCGAAAATCCAAGTTCAGTTAACTTAACTTACGACTAAACTAATATCAAAGTAAAATTTTAAAAATAAATACGAGTTTTACTTAATTCTACAAACGTCAATTTTACTCTACTCATATGGTGTTTACAGGGATCATAGGACTTCGTGAAATTCCAGTGCAAAGACAATTCCATAGATCTCAACCTCATCGTATTGAGTTTACTTTATCAACATTAATTAGAAGATAGCAGTCCCAGGATACGAATCATCATCCAACCGTAAGCTTCTACTGCTGGCTCCTATTCGATGCTGCAATCCGATTTTCGGATGAGGACTCAACACGAGTCACAGGTTGATGGGAGCTCAGCCTACAGAAATCAGTCACTCCCACCAAGATCAACTCCCTCTGCAGTTGAGTCAACCTCCATGTACTCAAGGGCTGAATTAGGAGCTTATATGGGATATCAAGGACCACATCTTCCTGTTGGTATCTCAAATCAACCTTCGTTTAGAAGTACTGACGATCGTGGGACGACTGTACCCAATCCCAATCGTCATCGTATGTCACTCCTTCATCCTCCACCTCAGTCACTTGAGTACTCAATGCAACAGATTACACCGAGGCCAGATCGACCTTCACCTCAACAACAGCCACAAAGAAGTGGAATGTATGGACATGGAGGAGACGGAGGTATGTGAACAATTTAATGTCTACGACCTTCATTTATTTTTATTATTACCATAAAAATATTTCCGGCAACAATATTGTCCTTGTAACATTTCATTTATTTATTTTGTTTGTTTTTAAATCTTTTCTAAGAAAAGAAAAAAATAACTAGTAAATTGAATTATTTTCTTCTCTGACAGGAATGATGAAAATGGTTCAAATTGCTGAATCCCCTCCTTGTAAAAAGTTACGCTTGGGAGATGCTAAATCCGATATCCATTCACCACTTCGGATTGATACAGATCGAGGTCGAAGTGGCCCTGCTTACAATCCTGAAGTTGAAGCTATCAGTCCCACACTACCGTCCGATACTCTGAAAGATGAGTCATGCTTGGAAACTCTTAAATCTACGAAAGATGACCTTCTCCAGCAAATATCTCGAGTTGATCGAGAAATTGCTAAAACTGAAAGTCAGATAGCAAAACTTAAGAAAAAGAAAGTAGAATTAGAAGAATTAGCAACCCAACCCCATCGTGAAACGGAAGACAGTGCTCCATCTGCAGATCCCGTCATTCGATCATTGCCACAGTCCCTATACGCTGAAAATAGAAAGAAAGCTATGGAAGCTCATCAAATTTTAGACAAACTTGGGCCACGTGTTGACCTCCCTTTGTACAACCAACCATCAGACACAGCTGTCTATCAAGAAAACAAACAAAAATTCCTCAATTTTAAATTCAAATTGCAAAATTATTTTCGACAAAAAATGAAAGAAAAAAATCGACGTGAAGAATATCTAACTTCAACATACACTCAACTTTCGGCCGAATGGGGACGAAGACTTGATAAATTGGAAAATAATTCTAAACGTCGAAATCGGGATGCAAAGAATCGTGAAACATTTGAAAAAATATTTCCAGAATTGAGAAAACAAAGAGAAGATAAAGAACGATTTTCACGTGTTGGTTCCAGAATTAAATCAGATGCTGATATGGAAGAAATAATGGATGGTCTCCAAGAACAGGAACTCGAGAATAAGAAAATGAGAAGTTATGCTGTGATTCCTCCTATTCTCTTAGATGAAGTATCTCGAAAGCGTCGTTTTACTAATCGTAATGGTCTTATCGAAGAACCCATGCAGGAATATAAGGATAAACAGCTTATTAATTTGTGGACGGACCAAGAAAAAGAAATCTTTAAAGAAAAATACCTTCAACATCCTAAGAACTTTGGGATTATCAAATCTTACCTTGAGCGTAAAAGTGTAGCAGACTGTGTCCAGTACTACTACATGAGTAAAAAAGCCAACAATTACAGGCAACTTCTGCGTAAGAATAGGGCACGTACACGATCATCCAGGAATCAACAAACGAATAATTCTGGAACTGTAAACTCAACATTAACTGGACTTCCAGTTGTAAAATCTGAAGCTAACGGAGTAACTACTCGACTTCAAAAGGAGCAGAAAAATGATAATCCCAATGGTGCTGTGGATAGTGCTAACCAATCTGAGACTCCAATGGACACAAATAACATGGATCCTGAAACTACAGAAGGAAATTTTGAGGCTGATGATGTAACTAATACTGATACAGAAGTTCCTCAAGTACCAATTGAAACGTAAGTTTAAAATGTTTTAATTAAAGCTTTCCCTGCTTCAAATGTTAAAATAAATATTTTTTTTCCATTCAAGTGAATTCATGTGCACGAATAAGAAGAAAAGGAAGGAAGACGTTAAGGAATCATTAAATGAAGCTGATACTTCTGAAGAAGAAAACGTGGAGCAGAATGGTATGTGAAACTCGAATTCTTCAATTTGCTTAAATACTGCATTGAAAAATTAGAAAAAAACAATAATTGAATTTGACACAAGGAATCTTTTTATATATTTTTTTGGAATGAAGCTGCGACTAGCACTAGAGTAGTTAGTAATGCATGGTTGTCTAATCAAAGATCAAAGTTCTTTAAAATGAAATGAACCTTCTTTAAAGTTTTCGTATGACGAAATAAATTGACTAAGGACACGCATATTTATTTAAAATAGCGTTATAAATTCTATAATTCCTTTTATTTTTCTAACTTTCAATTTGATCTTCGTATTTTTATGCAAATTTTTACAAATTATTCCTTGTTTAATTTTTTTTTGTTTTCTGTGTTTATTCCATACAACCTTCCATTAATTTTGTGAATAATTTTATCAATCAGCGAACGAACGCTTGTTTACACTCTTCTTTTCTTAACTTGCTTATTTTAGCTTTTATTAATCAATCGCGTGACTGTGACACACGTTTTAAGCTTTTTCTGTGGCTTGGTTGTTGGAGATATGACTGTGTGGTTATGTTTGTATTGATCATGTCCTTTGTCCATGTGATTGGTTTAGTTATGTATTTGTATTCATTTGAATTTAATTCATATCAATATTTTGTAAATGAATGTTAACTCATAACACGTAGTATTAGTGTAATAGTAAGTTATGAGGAAAAATGATAACATCCATTTTATTTTAATCAAGGCAACAACAAAAACTTAACTTGAACTTGACTCTTTTTAATTGGAAACTTACATCATCATTGTTATGACTCTTTTGCTCTATCTCTTAACTTTAACTTTATGATGATTCAGTAGAGAACTCACAATACAATTTAATAATCACATTCTTGCCTACTTTTTAATGCATGTAAATTGCAGTAAATGCAAAATTTAAACAATGTGACTTTCAATGGGATAATCATAATAAGAGGACAATGACTTGATATTATTTAAATAATTTAATGACTCCATTAACAAAGGCGATTGCTACACAATCATTAGAATTGACATTGTTTACATTTATTTTAAAGTCAACTAAAAACTATAAAGAAGAAAACAATAGATTTTTATATGTGAAGGTGGTGAGGTAGAAATAGGGAGATATTCTCTAAGAATTGTTCCAGTATACCATCATCATCAGCGCTCTTGTTTTCTTATTCTAATTATTTCCAAGAGCCTTTACAGACATACTTTTTTATGTTTGTGTACGAAATAGTAAGAGGGGAACTTCGACCCACATTTTTTACACGGGAAGAATTGAACGTTGAGGTCAGCCGTCCGGATGGTATTCTCGGACAGGGTATGGGTGAGTTGAATATTAGGAGTGGCTGTAATATCTACTGAAACTGGATTCAAATGTCGCTTTTTATGTTTTTGATAGCAGAAAAGACTCTTAAAACTTTGATTACAGTATATACAGAGGTATGTCTTTGATGTTGGTGGAGATTGTTGAATTTGATCAATTCCAGAAGAAGAACTTTCACGATGTTCTACGGTTAGAGCAAAGTTAGGATTTGAAATACGAAGAAATCTAACTGGTCCATCACATGTCGCTACATCAGTAACTGTTGGAATTTTTCCTTCTTTGATTGATTCCAAGTCGTTCCTATTATATAAATCATATAATCAAATTAGTTGAATACTGAAAAATTCCAATCAAAATTTTTACAGCATCTGTCCACTCTACCTCAACCAATCATCTTGTAGTTTCATTCATACTAAAATTTTATGAGGTATCAGACAGGGAGACAGGGTTGGACAATGAACAATGGAATTATAAAGTTTATTTTAAAATTTAATAGAGCTATTAAATTGAATTTATGATCTCACCTTCCAGAAGTCAAAGTAAGGTCAACTCCCATTTCATTCCTTGTTTCGTCCTTCTCTTGTTCATTGTAACAGGGCCTCTTCAATAATTCGTGTTCTATTTGTTGATTTTCAATTTGATGAGGGGTAAGAAGAATCGGTTCTTGAGTATATTCTTGTGAAGGGCCAGTAAATTTTGGCCAAATACTTCGATACCATAAAATTGACCAAGCCGGTCTTGGCTCTGGTTTGAAAACTTTTGTACTGTTAAATATTTCTCCTCCTCCATTATTATTACTTTTAAGTGAGAGATCAATGGCTTGGGATGTAATTCCACCAGATTTCATTATTTTAAAATTGAATCTGAGGAAGTTTAGAAATTGAACTGAAAGGAAAAAAAGGAAAAGTTAATGTTTTTATATGAGAAATTTTTTGATCCTGTTAAGGATATTATATTAGGGAGGTTTTTGAAGTTCTGGTTTTTGGTAGGTTGTTGATGATACTGCAGTTGAATGCCTTTTAATAAGTGAGAGATAACTTAACTCTTCATAGCAGATTGACATCGTTCCCTCGAGGATACCAAGAGAAAGCCTTTGTTGACTTTTCTCTAACTCAAAGTTAGAGAAAACTACGCTTTCTCCCTCTGTGTCTGTCCCTTTACAAAATTCCCAGAAGATCCTTCAATTTTTAATTCAATGCAAATCTTTCAACTTTATTAAATTTTACAAACTATCACTCCAATCATCATCTTTTAAATCAATTTTGATTTAATAATTTTTAGAATAATTGAGAAAAATTTCTACAATTTTAATTTAAACGAGTATCAAATTTTATTTTTTGTATTTGAAATTTAATCATTGGAAATCTTAAAATTTTAAAGAAATTTTTAAGAATGAAATTTATGATATTCAATTTAAATTTATGAAATCAAAATTTTAAAGGAGCTTTTTAAAGTTCCTTTGATTGTATAAATGAAATTTAAGTAAAAATTTTGTAATAATAATAGTTGTACAAGATTTTGATTAGTTAAGTTATAAGTTGTTTGACGAAGTTTTGTTTCTGTGATTTTGAGTGAAATAGACGCGTAATCATGAAGTTATTTATTGATCTGTAGTAAATGTTTGTCTTATGAGAGATTGTAATTAAGTTAAGTGGGTTCCTTTAGTAGTCAAGAGTTGTTCTGATTCTGGAAAGGATATGTCAATATTTACTAAAAAATATCATCATGTTAATGCTTTCCCTTCTATAAAACAGGAGACTTTGTTCCGTTGGGGAACCTTTAAGCTCTAATTGAGTTTCATATACTTTTTATATGACCATGCTTTGAAATAATGTAAAATAATATATTTTTAATTTGTTTTTTTTGCAGCTGTTGGGAATCTTGGAGTTCAGGAATTTCGCAAAATCAAAGGAACTGATGGTCCACCGATATTGACTGATGAAGAGGAGTCTGGTTCTACGACTTCGAGCTGTGACGAAGGGGAAGGAGTAACCCATTCTCAAGAGCAGATTTTAAACCCTTTGGATAAAAAAGATGACTATGATTCTTCAGCTACTGTGAGTGCTGACGAATCTATGGATACGGATAAACACACGCATACACAAAACGTGACGATTGAGAAGTTAAAAACACTACCAAATAATCCTGAGTCACCGCTTCAATTGACAATAAGAACAGCAGAGTCAGAGAATGAAAATAATGAAATGTCAAAAGGCCAAACACAACAATCACAAGTCATTCTTCATCCAATCTCAGGAAATCATTCTGTTGTTTCTATTAATCCTCAATCACACTATCAACACCAACAACAGTCTCAATCACAGCAACAACAATCCAACTATCATGTTTCAACTCGAGAATCACCTGGATCTGGGTATCAACTTCACTCTGCTTCGCAACATCAAAATGAACAATTGAATCAAATTAGACAAGACCAAATTCATCACCACCATCATATGCAACAATCAGCTCAGATGAGACATTTAAGTCCTGAACCGAGTGAAACCCATGAACCAATGACTGTAAAAGATTTGATGCTTGCAACAATTGAACGTCAATTGAGAAAAAATCCAGTTCCAAGTCAACAGAATCATAGTAATATGGGTCAATCAGGGCATCCTCCTCAGAGCCTTTCACCGACTATTCAATCTATTTTGAAAAGTCAAGAAAGAGGTCATCTCCCACAAGGAGGTGGACAGTCATCAATTATGATCTCTGGAAATTCTCAATTGAATATTGCAGGGATAAATCATCATCATCCGAATATTTCTCATTCGTCACATTTTCAAACTCATCCGGTTTATTATGGGCAGAAAGCGGACATGAGAGCAGTTGCACCACAACTTCAAATGATTATTAGAGAAAATATGCCAGTAGTTCATATTCAGCATGCAAATGTCCAACAACCACGAGATGATTATGAGACACTGGATTTGAGTATGAAGAAAAGGACTCCATCTCCACAAGTTTCTACTCAACGCCCACCTTCAAGTGGTAGTCTCCCACCTCCACCAGCACACCAGCCCATGGATTTTGTCAATAGACAGGACGTTTACTATCCACCGAAATATCCAATCAATAGATCCCGTCCACCTCAGCAGCCACAGATGCCCCAAATGAATAAAAATTCCAAAGTACTACCACCTCCTCCACTCTTGACAAAACCTCCAACTGTTTCTCCACATAGCAGCTTAAAAGATGGATCAATTACACATGGCACGCCACTTCAAATCTCTCATCAGGTAAATTATCGGATTCACTAACTTATGTCATGTGTATTGTTTTTTTATGAATTCTATTTGCAGCAACATCAAATTCCTCAAAAGTACGAAGGGCTTTTAAAACCAATGAAGGAGGGCTCAATTACTCATGGGACACCTTTGGATAAAGTGCGTGGAAAGGATCAACCACCAAGTCCTTACATGTACGAAAGACCACCACAGGACAACTACAAAAGAATGTCTCCGGCCGCATATAGTTTTCACGGTAACACTTCGAAAAGTAGTGTCTACGAGACATATTAAAGGTTTTGTTTTATTTTTGTTAGGAAACCATCCTCAGCATGTGTATAATCAAAAATCCCCATCTGGACATCGATCTCCTCCATTGTCCACTACACATGCATCAACATACTCAGCTGATCAGCACAATAGCTCCCGTCAAATAATTATTAACGACTACTATACATCTCAACAGATGCAACAGCCACCACCACATATTCAATCATCCCATCAAAATCAATCTCCACAAAGGATGGACATGAATAAGAGAGGACCTCCTCCTACGTCGGTTGGACATCATGGGCATTCCGTTTATATTCTACCTCCTAGGAATGATCATCCTTACAGACAGTCTCCACCGCCACCCCAACATCATCAACAGAGACAGGGTGTCATTCATAGGACTAATCCTAGCAGTATGCAATTTAAATATAAAAAATTATAATGTAATATTAATTATTGGAAATTATGTTTGTAGGACCTGGAATTAAACCAGATCCTGGAAGATATCAACAACAACATGACGCTTTTGCATCCCTTGTTGATATTGCAGCTGCTCAGCCCAGTTTACCAGTTCCAAAAGACGACCCTAGACCACGTCTTGGACTTCCCAGAGGTATGGGGATTATTCAAAGTTTTGTCATTTTCTATTTTTCTTTACTTTTTTCGTAGTTGACGTTGTAAGAGAAGGTTTAGGAAAAAGTATGGTGGACATGGAAAGAAATAGACTTAACATCCCTCCTCATCAACAGGCTCAAATTCAACGGGGACCAACACATCAGATTTCAATGATGCAGAATTTACACGATGCCTCTCGGTAATAAAACTTGTAATTATGATTTATGAAGATATTAAGTAATAATTTTTTATTTCTTTTTTTAGAAATCGAAAGGAAGTTGAAGCAAGATACGCTAGAGATGGGCAGGATGCTACGCTCACTGCAGCTTCTCTAATAGATGCTATAATTACTCATCAAATTAACCAGCCATCTGTCCACGATCGACAGTCCCCCATTCCTTCTTCCCGAACCGGTGATAGGTTATTTGCATCATTTCAGCGATGCGTTCAACCTGCAGGTGTTGGTCAACATGCACAATCTCACATGTCACCCTCACCAAATCGTCCGCAACAAATGGAGAGACATGAGCGACAGCTACATGAAGATATGCGAATGGATGATGGTCATATGATGGACCAAGGGAATCCTCAAGGTAAAAATTTTTAGTCTAGTTCACGCGATTAGATCCTTTAGAGCTAAATCCATGAATCATTCCTCTTATTCCCTCCTCCTCCTCCTTTTCTGTGCTTTTTTTGACAAAATAATTTTAATGATACTGCCATTCAATAATGAATATTTTCCATTTTAAAATCTTTTAAAAAAAGCCAACTTTTACTCGACATTTGTAAACTTTTCGGTGATTTGAAATTTTTATCACATTTCAACTCCTATAACCAACCCATTACATTCCTTTGCTTTTTGTGGTAAAGATTAGGCATGTTGGGGTAGTTGCTTAAACGTTATTGTTGGTTGGGGTTTATGATGTAGGTGGGACATGGGGTGATCATATTGACTTGATAATCTCCAAAGATTATGCTTCTCGGAAAGGTTCAACGATGGGACATCCTCCAACAAGTTCAAGTGGACTTCAGAAGGTCTCCGTACCACTTAATCTCCCACAGCAGCAGTATACTGCACATCCTAAGAGTCAAGACGATGTGGGACCTTACATCAGTTGGAAACTCCGAAGAGCTCTGCAACATGAGAAGGAACAGCTTCAGCAACAACACCAAATGCATCATCCAGATGAGAGACATATTATACGAGTTGTACAAGTTGATCAACAACAGCAACAGAATCAACATTCACAACACTCCCGACCTCCTTCTACTTCGTCCAAAGAGTCCAACTTCAGCTAGTGAGATTTTATTTACAAATTTTGAGCAAAAGCAAGACTCTTTCTTTATTTTCTTAAAATTAACATTTAGCAGAATTTCTATTTTCGTTTTCTTTTTTTTTTGACAGGCTATTAACACCTTGCTTTTATTTTTGCCAAGCATTTTTAGCTTATTAGTATTTATAAGTAAATATGGTGATGGAAAAGTAATTAATTTACTTTAAAGAGCTTATAATTGACTATTAAAACTCGGCTAGAGTAAATTAATAATAATAAAATTAATTAATTAAATGGAATATTTGAGCATTGAATAATTCCTTCTAAGTTCTAACTCACTATAAATAGCTGCTTTTCTATACTTCGAATAGTCATTCAATATCATGTCGTCACTAATTACAGCGTCGGAGATGCATCTTCTGAGCTGAAGGAACCGGTGACATCAGAACGTGATCAAAACCTGAACAAGAATAAACCAAGGGAGGGAATCTCCCCTCTTGACTATGTAAAAAATCGAATTATGGAAGTAATGAGAACAGAAAACTCCGAGGATAAGGCTGAAGACAATGCTAGCGAAAATTCAGCTACACAAAAGCTTCCTAATAGCGCGTGTTCTGTTATCAGTAGCACCAATTCAAGTACCCCTGTCACCACAACCGTCACTCCACTTGATTCTCGTCCGATCAATCACAGGGACTCGGCTAAGGTAACAACTTCTTTTTAAATTTTTGACAGGTGTTTGACATGGTAGTTTTATTGATTCTAGGAAGAAAAATCACGTAATGAATTACTGAATCGACCAGGGACTGAGAGTCCTATTCCAATGGTGATTGACGAGTCTGGTGGTGCTGTCAACAATGATGAGATCGATGGATCTAATACAAAAGCAGATACAGGGAATAATTCTTCCTCATCCAAACCTCAATCTAACTACGAACCACTTACTGATGAGGAACCTTGATAGAGAACTTATAACTTTCTTTTTCCAGCGTATGAAGGGGATTTGTAGGATAATACTAAACTATTGACTAATTATATTATTAAATAGGGTTTATTATATTAATTTTTTTGTTTTGTTTGGTTTTCAAAGTATTATAAAAATTTAAAAAAGTTGACGAGGTAATATTACTGATATAATAATAAGTATGTAGGTGGTAACTAATATGTTATAAAAAAAATGTTGATTTAAATAAAATTATTTCTTTATTAAAGTTAAACCTTGGTAATAACTAATAATGCTTGTTTGTTTTGGTGGGATGATATTGGGATGGTGGGTCCTTGTGTTTTTTTTAACGCAGGATACACATCCAAGGGTAGCATATCATAATATACTTATACTAGTTAAATAATTCTAATAAGTGAAAGTTGAACATGAACCTTATGCAATTAATTTTTATTTTTGTTGAAAATGTAACGGTTCTTGTTAAGGTCAATTTTCATTTATTCAATCACTACTTACATCTCTAAAACTAAGTGTAAGTAATAATTGATCTAGATTTTTTTATATTCTTTCGCAAATAAAAGACAAGGTATCGCCTCTTATATGTATAAGTATATTGTAGGCGTCGGCGTCTCTTCAACATAGTATTGCGAAATCAACATTAAAAGTCCAATTTGCACTTTACAGTAGTAGTAGTTGTTCATTATTCATTATTTGCTCGTATTCTTCGTTATAACGAAAATAATATAACTTTAAGTTTACATAAATATTGGTTTTGATGCTAAGCAATTCAATTGCAAAGTTCGTTTCATTTCATAATATGAAAACATTGAAATCCGAAGTTTATCATTGATGAATGATGATACTTGACTGTTTTTAAATCAGATGCATGTTTAAGAATAAGGATGTATTAAGACTTCATTAGTTAGGCCTTCTATTTTAATTCAAAGGATCCATGAATTTTTTCCTAAAAAGAATTCATAGTTTCTTCCCTTTGCGTTTTAAATAATTAGTGTTATTGAATATAATATTTGATTCTATTTAAAATTGAATTACTGTATAAAAGAAGAAGGATACGATTATGTAAGTTTAACATAAATCAGGATCATGGGTAATTGATGTAATAATAATACATGGAATGGAATGGAAGGGTTAAAGGGAAGGCAAAGGGTAACCTAATTCACACGCTTCCTCACTTCACTCATGCAACAAATTGCAATTATAATCATTAATAAATGAGATCTCAAGCTTCAAGTGCCAGTGGTACAAAATGTCAGAAGTTGACAGAAGTAACAAACTAATCTAACCTTGGATGGCTCGAGTTCAGGTTCTTGAGTAACTGATTTCCCCTTTAGATGGATATCTATTATTAATTTTTATATTTTATCATTACGTTTTTATTTCTAAATAATATATGAAGTAATCATGAAACATATTACTCACTCTAACTAGATCTACATAATTAAATCCCTTTCAATTTTATATATTAATTAATAATAAATCCATAAAGTCGATGACCCTTTTCTTTTAACTTATTTCTAACTATATCTCTTTTCCTTTTGTTCATGCAAAATGTAACTGTGTATATTCTGCTGAATTCGTATATAACTTACAAAGTACAATCCAAATTACTGGAATTCGGATATTTCATTCAGGATTTCTGAAATTTAGTTCAATTCAATGTACTAATTTTTGCTTAAAAATGGTCAGAAAATATATCACTTGTCAAATACAGCGTATACTAATTTAATTTGCGTGTAAAACTGTACTTTGGAGTTATAACTTTTTGTATACAAAGTTTACTTTTTACATTAAAAAAAGTAATAATAAATAACATTCACTTTTACAAGAAAAAAGAATATAACAATTTAATTTCACAATACATGATGAACTTGTTCAATTTCAATACATCAAGGGATAATTTTTCTGTTCAAAAATCTACATCTGACCTTAATTAAGAAGAAATATAACAATCTGTATACCTTAATCTAATTACGTATCAATCTTTTAACAGAGTAATAATGTTGAGTAAAAATCTGGAAAATGATTGCATGATATGCAGATAATTCAACAAGATTAACCAATGAAGAGGTTCTTAATTTAATTTTCAATAGGATATTATTAATGAAAATGTGACGATAGGAGCTTATTCTATTGGTGTGGAATGAAATATCGTGATAATACTTAATTAAAAAATGAAAAGGATAATGAAATGATTTAATGCTACATTTTGTATTTAACTCAGAGGCATATTTACTAATTGCGAAGAAGAAGATGCGATTTCCACAACTTTCTAGGAATAAATACAAATGAGAAGTTTTACAGGAGTTTTTAATTATAATAAAATTATGTAATTTAGTATTCATCATCATCGATTTGTATACAGATTAATTTGATATACTCAAATTAAAAAGAAATACACATCTCTGTGGATCTCCCACGTGTGAAATTAAGGAAATCTTAATCAGGGCAATGATCTAATGCATATGATGCTCAGCTCAAGGAACCTATCGAATTTCTTCCTGTTTTCATTATTATGTAAGTATTATTAATCGGAAATCAGAATCAAACTCCACGTCGTCTGCATTTAACACTTACTTCCGTTTTTCCTTCCTTTTCATTTTATTATTGAATTCATCTCACTTCACCTGTTCGGCTTGTTTTAACAAAGAACAAGTGCATTTTGTCCTAATTGTTATGAATATGATCCCCACTAACAACTTGTCGTCATGTACAAATGATTTCATTAAGGTATACAACAGTAAAAATGTAAATGGAAAGTGGTTGAGGCCCAAAAGTTTTTTATTCGATGATAAAGGAAATGAATTCCGGAATCGCTTAAGAAAAATAGGAAAATCCTGCAGCGACGCGGCTCAAACTTGCATACTGAGGGTGGTGGTGGTAGATGAAGTTTCTTCATCTCTTATACGAATAAGAGATGAACAACAAGATCTGTTAAGTTTTTCAGGAAAGGTGGTGTGCAAGAATTTGATGTCACACGCGAAAAT